>NJRL01000532.1:157559-177307 GCA_003063815.1 Aphaenogaster rudis
ATTATTACCTTGCGTATTAAAAAAAAATCTTAAACGGGTTTTTGATATTCAATGTTGTGTGTATTAAATTTCATATTAGTGATTAAAATTCATGTTTGTGATATGAATTTAGCTATACAAGTGCAAGAATTTTTATTTCAGATACTCAGTTTGTAAATTTCATTTACCGTAGTATCGTAAATGTGTTGTAAACTTCATATCTTTTTTAACAGTGCAGATGTACTTTATGTTAGTTCGACGAATTTAAGTATATAAGCACGTATTCAAATATCTGGAACTCTAATTTGATTAAGAATTTTGAAAAGACTCAACATAGACTGTCAAAAAAACGTAAAATCAGTGCGAAATGTATTATAAAAATGAACCATTAAGTGTAATAGCTTTTGTATATGTGTAAAAATATATGTAGATATACAAAAATTATTTTTAAATACTTTTGTAATATATTTGTATATATTGTAAATTGGAGTAAATTGCTTCTCTGTACCTCTTTACATTTACACGAGAAATTACGTTTATCTTCATCGGCTTATTACACTTTTTTCCGCTAATCAAGTTAGCGGGCCCCCCTTTATAATTTCCGAGTCCCGGACCTTCGCGACCGCAGAAAAAAGAAGTGCCGTTGCACTCACACGTGGGAGCGGTTGCGGGGGCGAGTGCGGCGAAATGAGAACCTCTGTCCTTTCTCTCACGAGCGCATATCTATGGTGGGGACTCCCGCGGGTCGGCCGAGGGAAGGGAGTTTCTCGTGGTGCTTGCTTGCCGCTCACGGGTATACTTTTCACCAGTTGCGAATGCTGTCAGTGAGCGTCAGACGCGACGCGACTCGCGATCGCGGTGTCCTCCTTCGACCAGGACTCCTCTCCCGCATTGTTTTTAAAAGCAGCGCTGACGCGACGCCGTTTAACGCCATTTATCCCCGTTTATCGTCGTTTATCAGTCATTTGTGTCGAGGGTCCGGGTCGCAAGATCAAACGCGAGTGCGGAAGAAACGATTTCGCGATCGGCTCGCTTGATGTTTTCATAAATAACGCCGAAAGCTCATCGATGCCTTCAGCGATCGCATCTGTGTAGAGATAGGGACGTGTAGTTCGCGCGAGAACGACGCGAAACGACAGAAGCGCATCCTGCGAGGACTCGACATAGGAGGTTCTTCAGGGAGAATGAGAAGATCGGCAGCCAGCGATGACTCGGTTTTCCGCAGAGCGCCGATGTTCCGCAACGCGCCGGTTCGCCAGTGACGGACGGCCGGATGGCGGAAGTCGCGAATGAACGGTCGTGAATGCGCGGATCCGACGTCAATGTCCGTCGAGCTTGTTTCTCGGTCTTGTCGTCCGTCTGTCGGCAGTCCGCCTACTTACGTCGTAACGGAATAGTAAACCACATAAATATCGGGACGGACTGACCGAGGAACGCCAGTAACTCTTGAACCTGATGATCGATGCGAAAGTCCGAGGATAAGTGGACTCTTCTTTCGCGCGGCATCGTCGATCTTTTTTCTGGACCAACGCCAGACTCGTGCGCGATGAGTCTCGGTTGTTTCAGCTGGACGTACACGTTCCCACGCCGAACATTAATGAATTCGATCCGCGCGTGAATCTGAAGCCATCATCTCTGTGAACCGCTTTGACTAATACTCCGCTTCGTGCACGAGGATTTGTAATCGGCAGAGAAGATTGGCAAAGAAGATTGAAATAAACGTAGACCGGATCTCGGCGGACCTAGAGCGGAAGGACTACCTGCGGAGTCAAGAATGCACCTATCTGCAGGAGTGCTATTGGTCTCGTCCTATCGGACGAAAGTTACGCCGGCGTTGTCGCCACGCGGCGCTCGACTTTTGACCTTTGCGCGCGCCGAGTAGGACTCCGGGGTTCGAGAGGATCGGGGAAAAATCGCGAGCGAAAGTCCCGCCGGCTTGTAGGCCGTGTTGAGCGGGTAGAGCCCGGCCGACTCGGTTTCACGATCTCTGCCTTCCGTTCGCACGCGACTTTCGAGGTCATGAAGGTCCGCAGTTACCCCGGCCGGGCGGTTCTGGAGGACCCCGAGCTCCTCCTGGACCCGGACGCGACGCGCGGCAGGGCCATGGAGCTGCTCTACGAGGCCAGCTGGCGGGAGTGCGGGGTCAACTGGACCAGCAACGGCAGCGGCAAGATTTCCGCTAGGCAACAGGACGACGAGTCCTACAGGCGACCGTACCCCGACGTGGTGGTGTCGCGGTTCGATGCCGCGCTGGACGATCCGAACAACGGGCCGTCCTCGGCGAGGGAGGATGACGCGCGGTCCAGGGGATCCAGCAGCACCGGTACCACCGACAGCGAGTCCCCCGAGACGAGTCAGCCATCACCCAGCAACGTACAGGGGGGCTTCCTCATTCCGCGACCGAGATTAATCGTGCCCGTTCACACCTACGCGAGGAGAAGACGCACCGGCGCGCCGCAACCCATAAAGAGACGCCAAATGCGCGAAGGTACTTGTCCATCACGGATATGATGACGTCGGACGCGGGGATCCGGCTTGGTTTTTGTAGATTTTTCTCGGGAATATGCGAATTTCTTTACGTCAGCACGCGGTTGTTACTCCGTATGATCATAAAATCGTGCACATTCTTCCCGACTAAACGAATTCCTTAACTGAAGTAGTTCTTAACTGAAACATTAGTTCAATGCACCCTTCTTCCAAAATATTCCATAAAATATGGAATATTTTATGGATATTTCGATCATTAAAATTTCATTTATAAATAAGTTAGTATAATTTGCGTGGAAACGTTCTTAAAACAAGGCTTGTTATTTGTCCGAAGACTGTAAATTTTAATTAATTTGCAGAGTGCTTTTATGGTGAGAGTAACACGAATATAATTTATTTAAAAACTGCGTAAATCATGAATATATACAAATGAATATGTACAACCTTCGTATCCGTGTTCGCAGATCTCTTAATTTTCAATTAATAAGTAAATATGGACCGAATATGTGAACAATACACTACATAGAGGATCAGACTATTTTCGGTCGGACTGGATCCTTCTTGCCTAATAATATTTTTATATTATTATGTAAAATGAATTTGTATACACTTAAATTTATATATGCGTGAATTTATATACACTTCATAGCTCAGCCAACTACGCGCCGATTACTTTTCGAACTTGAAACGCAGTCTTTTTAGCTGAAGCCGGAATAGTAATATCACGTTGGATTAAATTGATAATCTATTTAATAATACAATAAAAAGATATAAATGACTCTCGATAAGGTCAAATAACAAAGTATAAAAAGGCAATTAATCTATTTAATAATACGAATGATACTAATAAAGATCTTAAAACCTGTAAAGAATGTATTGCGAAAAATTTCACTTCAGTCAAGTCTGATTCTCTATGTACTTAATTTTCACTTGCAGAAAATATTGGCGTTTCAATATTTTTGTTGAGGCAAATATCGAAAAACTATCGATTTAAATTTTCGATTTCCACGAATATTGTGAGATAACTACATTAAACTAAAGAACATACAGAATATATCCGAAGTCGCGCATTTCGTAAAACTCGTATCAGACTACGCATTGGAGATTAAAGATTGCGAATTGGAGATTAGAATTCGACCAATCAAATAATCTTAATCTTCATTCTCTTCGTTCTGATTAGTCGAATTCTAATCTCCAATTCGCAATCTTCAATCTCCAATGCGTAGTCTGATACGGGCTTAAGAGAAGTCGCACGCTCCTCTAGAAAAAAGAAGAGAAAGTACGTGATTTCCGAGACACTCTATACACGGCTCTACCGGACGTAGTTATGTCTTACAATTAAATATGTATATGATACACGTTTATATAATTATATCCTGACATGTGGAAGAAACGTATGTACATACGTAACGCGAAGCGGATCACACGCAAACACGCACGCACACGCGCAGTTGCCTACATCCGCAATCGTCTTTTCTTCGATGCGGCCTGTGGAAAGGACAAAGGTTTTTTGATACCGATGTCGCATGAAGTCGACCTCGATATTATATTTTTTAGAGCACGAAACCGGATTATCTCGCGAAATGGGCTCTTCGTCTGTTCCGCTGCTCGGGAAAAGCGATCTTATCGTTTGCTCCGTACACGTAATTGTGTTCGCATTTTGCAACGACACGTTTCAATTATATATACAACACGGATACGAAAGATGTTCATTTGTACATATTCATGATTTACGTAGTTTACATAAATTATACTCATGTTACTCTCACCTTGAAATCGCTCTGCAAATTAATAACTTATAATGTATGAATAATATATAAATATGTATTCAGACTCTTGACATTTATAATGAAATGCTGGATATTTCTATAGAGGGATATTTCTGTAAACCAGCATGCAGTAATTTCTTCAGAATGTATTTCTGTCTACAGATATATTCATAATAATTAAAAAGCTATTATTTATAGATTTTATTTTAATTCACTTCAGACGAAAACATATATCTTGATTTTTTGAACTTAATTCTACAATGCATATTTTCGAAACTTTTTATATACATAATTTCATATTTATGTATAAAATTTGCGTCATGGCACAGTTAACTCGATTATCGGTAATACACAAATCCAGATAAATCTAAATAAATTATGTCAATTTTTAATTTTTTAATGTAAATCTTGCTGCATTCGGCGATATCACGTTTAGCATTTACAAGTTGATTTATAGCGCCATAGAGAAAGTCGCATATCGACGTATCAAGAATAATGGAAAGCAGAGTTAGCCATCGCCGGTTTTACCTGACATTCGAATATGCTAAAATCGGTATTAACATTTGTGTATATTCGATTGTAATTAACTAGGCGCGTTCATGAAAGTTGTCACAAATCAGTACGCAAATTATTGCATGCGACAATGACATTAAGTTTTACCCGACGTACTTTAAAGTACCGCTTGAATTTGATAAAAATTTAATAGCTGTGTCATTTTTCCGTCTGCGTAATTTTTCATAGATTTTTTTCTTATAGTCGTTTGCTTATGGAACACTCGAAAAATCTCATTCAACACTTGCATGTCGCTGGATTCTTATCAACGCGTATGCCGCTTTGAAGTAGATAAACGAGAGAAAGGTGTTTACATTACATTTACAAACGTTACTGCGAAACAAACACACACACATACGATGTAAATTTTATGTCTAATGTTGGATAAACATGCGTTAAAGTGTGTCGCTTTTTTTTAATGAAAAGAAAGTCCCATTTCTCAATGAATATGATGAAAATTACAATTATTCTAATAGTGCGTGTTTGGCATAGTTCGACGTCGTCACGACAAAAAGGCGTAAGTGGTTTTTACCAAATACAGAAGCTCCAAAAATTGAGAAAAATCCAAAAAATGTTATTCAAGGTGCAATTTTTTTATTAATTAATAATAAAATTAACGATTTTCGAATTTTTGATGGATACAACCATAGTGTTAGATGCAAGGCTTGACTCTTATGATCTGTTTTCCAACAATAATCTCATTTTCAGATTTTTGTCGCTTACGGCTTTTTATCGTGACGCCGTCGAGTTGATTTAACAAAATATATACAGGAATTGAATGCTCTTTCTGTTGCTATTCCCGATTTTGTTGCTGCAATTGTTTCATTAAAAAAATTATAGTAGCTGTGCTATTGAGCTTAAAATTCGATGAAATTGAAATAAAGTACTGGGTCTGTAAATGGGAACAGTATTTTGCAATTAAGGATGAATCGACGCAAAATCGGATTATAAACGAAATACATATTCAATTTGTTTATGCTAAAATTGCTGTGTCAGCTTAACAGACGTGCGAAACTCATGAATGCTTTTTTGCCGACGAGCAGTTGACTCCAAATTAGTCTTCTGCTCCTAAAACGCGTAATTTGCTGAATCCCTTTATATCAAATATAATAGCAATGATTAACTTAAGAAGCGATACAATTCTTCAAAGATTTTTCTTTTCTTTACACGACGTGGATCTAGTTCCTCGAATTTCTTTCGTTTCGCTGTAGCACGCGAAGTATCCAGATGGATGCCCGAAATGTTTGATAATCGGGGCATCTGGTTTCAAGGAGCTGTCTAGAGCTGGAAATCTCGACAGCTGCTGCACGACAGAATCTTTTTTTGTCGTCGAATTCAAGTTTTCGAGCAAACACTGCCAAACCCATATTTATTCGAGGAACGATTGATGTAAGACGACGACCCTAATTAACTACTTTCTCTCTAATCTTTTATTCACGCGAAGACGCAATATGTGCTAGTACGTTCGCAGTAGGCATTTACGATCCTTCAATAATCTTAATTTTCAATTAATTGCTGCACTTAACTGTGTCCCATATGATAAATCATCGATCGGATTGACGACGATTTAGTGTTATCTAACGATAATTATTGGACACGTGATATAATTAGAATCTCGAAAGGTGATAAGAGTTCAGACCGAATATAATTACGACTCTCGCGCACTTTTCAATGATAAATCGAGTTAATAACTTGAATGGAAAATTAAAATTGCTTGTGACATATATGAAATTATTATTATAGATTGTTACGTATGAAATCGTTTGAACGTTATCATTTTCTTAGATCTGTTATTTTACGTCGGTAGTGTAGGCCTTTTGATCGCCATGTAAGATCGCTTAGATCTTGTGATTTATTTTTGTCAAAGCGTCATCGTGACTCACAACAACGACCATGCATATTAGGTCTCAAGTGCTAGCAATACTCGAGGACCGCGACGACCGCGAGCGCCGTTTCCGCTAATTAAAATTATAATCGTTAATAAAGATCACAATGAAATATCGTCGTTGTCTATATACGACGCAGGTCTTATTGTCTAACCGCAGAAATAAACCGTCTTTGTGCCCTACTAAGTTCAATTAGCCATTGAAGTCGTAAAAAGCAAGAAATTTTAACGACGAATAACTTGTTCAAATGATGAATTCGTGCGTGCGGTTGTGTCTCGATTAGGAATTTGTATGTGCAATGTTGAGGTATTAGTTCGAATCGCTGAGTGTGATTTAATCAAATGTATTACTTAATTTAACACTGAACTCCTTTCTGCTTAAGCAATATCCGCTTACTCGTCGGTCGGCAGCTTCTTCGGGAGCTTCGGGAGGGATAGAAAGGTGGGAAATAAAAAGGATACGAAAGCAGTGACTAGTAGTAGCTGAAGGTTCAGCAACTGGCTGTTAGCCGATTTCCGCAATCGCGAGTGTTCCAATTCGACATCCTGTTTTGCGCGCCTTTTACGCAAAAAACCGTGACTTTACTCGCAGTTCAGAAGCAACAATGAGGTAATCAGCGCTCGGCCAATGGTTCGAGGGTCTCGCCGTGACGTTTGTATCGACCCTCGTTGTTGCACGGTGACAGGATCTGATCTCTCTCTTTCTCTGCAGGTACTTAATCGCTGATTAAGACCGATACTTGGAAACTCGTTTCGCCAACTCTTGTCAAAGGTTTCCTTCCATTCACGAAACACGATCAACGAAAGTGAAAGATAATTTCAGAGAATTCCACAAAGTGGTCCAACATTACCATTTTCTCCACGACGAATCCTTTACTTTCTCTTAAATTATGCTTTACGATTTCTTGATATTTTTTCAACCTAAATCGGTTTATGATTTTCATTTCCCAGGAACGACGACGAGGCTTCCCCGCAGACCGCTTCGCGTGGTAGAGGCATCTTGTAAAACCGATTTATTTCCGACGAAAATAAATTACGCTTATCACATTTTTACACCGAACTCCCTGATCGCTGTCTCACGCAGTTTCGACGCGAGCCCAAAGCTACTGGAGCAAGTAAGCAGGAGTTCGGTTACGCCGGTTTCGTGTAAAACCTCGAGAGGATATCGTGTGTGAAGCGTAAACTCTTTGTCCTGTTATGTCGTCATGCTAGGCCTTCTACCGCATGTTATATATATATATATAAAAGACTCATGGATATATTCAGCGGTGCTCTGTGCGAACCGGTACCGATGCAGTATATGCACAGACTCGAACCGGACGAACCTCGATGAGGATTCTTTCGTTGTTCGTCCCTTTCTCTTTCTCTCTCTCTCTTGTTCTCTCTCCGCGAGGTCTGTTAGCGTCAGGTATATCGGGTGAGTTTCTTTGTTCCCTGGTTGGAGGTATCAACGACTGCGAGCGTCATGTGCATGATGATTTGCATTCGAGCATATCGCAAGGTATGAAAATCGAAACTTTGCAAAAATGCATGATCCACGTAGAAGCGAGACCGGTTGCGAAGATAACGTAAGCAGATCGTGGTCGATATGCGTTTCTTTTCTCGTTTCGTCTTTCTGGCACTTATGCCTTTATATGGAAAATCTTTAGAGCCGAGTGTACAGCAACATTTCAGAGTTTATTGCGCGATTGTGTAAATATGGATATATCTTTCATATGTAATTTTTATTTTTTACCATGAACTGATATCTTTAATATCTATCTAATATTTTTACAATATTAATCTTTAAATGCACTGAAAAAAAATTTGCTTCAATTAAACAGCCACAAAACAGCCCGTGACGTAGACTTTAATTGAAGCAATAGCATTTTTTCTGTGTGTTTTTATTAATGTGTGTTATTATTGATGTCGTTTCTTATGCTCTAGAAGATTCCGATAAGCGTCAAAATATTTTGTGTGGAAGAACATGAAGAAATTTAATTCATGAAGAATATATGATGACAAACATGCTTTTGTTATTGCAATTTTTTCGATATCTTAATTTATATAGCCGACACCGCGACATTGATGAATTATAAATATATATTAATACGAGATGATATAAAAGCATTTACGGTGATTAATCGCGACGTGGTCATCCGAGATTCGCGGCTTATAAAATGTACCCGGTGCAGCGTTGAATATTTGTTAAACAAACGATGCGCATAATCAGTTGTTTTGGTAAAACGATATGATGACACATCAGAAACATTCGCGTTTTGATACTAGTGAAGCTCCACGCGAAAGAATATGCGTAAGTTATTTTTTTTTCGAGACGTATCGAAGCGATCAACCGGCTGGTTGTTTTATCCTCGCAAAAGTGATAAAGAGGCGAGCGAAGGACAACTCTCTCGACTTTCGCAACACAGTTACATAATTATCTATACGCTATGAATACCGATGCACGTTATTCGTGAAGATTCGTGAAGATTCGTGAAAAACGGAATAGTCATGCTGAGACTAAGGAGTATGACTTTGCCGATATTCGGGCACCGACTCTCGAAGCGGCATTCAAACCTGGACGTTTCTATTCTCGTAGCGTCGGATCGAAAGGTTTTCATTGTGCAAATCGTACGAGAGCACAATACCTTTACGCAAGATAACTGACATTAATGAGAGATGCTATTTGTCGAGTTTGCTTTTTTAACTTCTTGGATGACGTGGATGATAATGTATCTAAAATGCTCGTACCGAACAATGGCTTTTATTTATTTATTTTTAGACTTTTAACGGTAATCTTGTGAAGAATTGAATGTTTGAATCATTTAACTCTTTAGCGGGATATTTAACTGCTATTCTATCGCATATTCTTACTTGGCTCTTTTTATCTCTAATTATTTAATTTAGTACCATATTTTGTAATTGCAAGTAACTTTCGTAACCGATTGTTTAACTACGTGCAGCTTAATCGCTGGTATCCTCCACCTACACGCAATTCGTCGTCAAAATCCCCACGTGGTTTCTTCATTAGCACTGCAATTATGCACACTTTCCAAAGTTTGTAATGGCGATGCGCGCACGCGAGCACTATCAACATTTTCCGAGTCTTCTAGGCTTTCTTGCAGTTACGCATTCTACACAAATGATTTTGTAATACAATTTCCATACATTTTCATACTTGTTAAGTTTCATAGCAATTTTGCGCTGTATTAATAAAGAAGTCTTAGGCCGGTATTCATAGTCGAATCTTATTTCAAGACCGTCTCAAGTAATGTCTTAAGATGCTAATACGGCTCTGTGATTGGTTGATGACATCTCAAGACAATACTTAAGACGGTCTTAAATATAAGAATCGACTATGAATACCGGCCTTTAGTCTTGTCTAAACTGATGCATATATAATTGCATTTTAAAAACAGATATAATGTTGAAACTTATCAACAAACGTTATTGTACGAAGCTCATTTTAAATGATCTATAATTCGTGTCATATTTTAGGAATTATTAATTTAAAATTTATAACTAGAAAATTATTTATAACTTTATATATTGTGTATTTTTATATGTGTGCTATGATATATATTCCGATTCTGAAATGTCTTCCGTATTACATAGAAAATGACAAATAGAATTTTATCCTGAATTCTGACACAAATTATAGATCGTCTAAAGTGGGCTTTAGTCGTAATTAAACCGACATGTATCCTTGCGATAGCCATCATCGAAGTAACACGCGAGTTCACACATCTTGTAGCCTATTGTTCTGAATTTAGGGCAAGCAGTCGTTAATACAGAAGCGATCGTATCAGCCTCTATTATATGTGCTCTTATCGCGTATGCAAATCCATGCAACTTCGCAAATACCAACAAGAATGAAGGCTGCAAAAGAGGCACGTGTTATATTGACCTATTTCCATGAGAATGGTTTCCTTTTCGAGCGATTAAATGGTCTTTTCCTTAAAGACTTTCCGGAGTTTCCCGAGAAGACTTTCTTTTCGGTTCGTGGATCGACAATTAATTGCTACGAGTCTTCATCGACGGTCGTAAGATCCATTATCGTTGAAAACGTGGGACGCGTACTGAATCGCACGTGCATTTACTAATGTAGGATGTATGTATGTATTTATTATTTCAGCTTACATGCCAAGAAAGAATTTGGCTTACAAAATTTCCTTAATCACACCTATCCATCTCTTATAATTATTTGATTAGTTAAAATCTATATCATCTAAACACTCAGATGTCACCTACTTAATGTAGAATAATAAAAAAGAGAGCATTTTATCGATCTACACATTATCAAATCAGGGTGTTTACTTGGAAAACTTGGAATTTTCAGATTTCTTTTTTACCCTTGAAATTCAGGGAATTTTCATGGAATTTTATTAGCACTCAGGAAAATTTTTGAAATTTTACTTTTAAATTTAAATTGTTTTTTTTTTGAAAAAATTGTTTCTTTAATTATTTTTTGATAATGCAGAATGTCGACAATTGGCTAACAATAAATTTGGCATATATATGCGCGTATATTCACGTACATTCTCGTGTGATTCGCGAGTTTTTATTTTAAAAATCAAGTTAATAGTAGAAGACAATGTAGAAAAGAATTCACTGTTACTATATTATAGTGCCTTCCATATATCATAAGTTTCGCGATTCTAATTGTAGAAAAGGATAGGTATAATTTCGTGGAAGACTATAAGAGACTTGTGTGAAATTAGCTCATCAATGTCAAAAAATCAAAAATTTTCTTTTTGCAAACGTTTGCCCATGAATGCCCCGTTGGAGTTTTTGTTTGCCCCTCTCTAATTCAAAAGTTATAAGCAATTCAATTTTGGAGGAGGCCAACTTCGCACTGCCCCCCCAATGTTAAAAAATTTTGATTTTTCAACATTGAGGGGGCAGTGCGAAGTTGGCCTCCTCCAAAATTGAATTGCTTATAATTTTTGAATTAGAGAGGGGCAAACAAAAACTCCAACGGGGCATTCGTGGGCAAACGATGGGCAAACATTTGCAAAAAAAAAATTTTTTTGATTTTTCAACATTGGGGGGCCAGTGTGAAATTGGCCCCCCCAAAATTGAATTGCTTATAACTTTTGAACTAGAAGGGGGCAAATAAAAATTCCAACGCGGCATTCATGGGCAAACGATGGGCAAACGTTTGCAAAAAAATATTTTTGATTTTTCGACATTGGAGATCTAACTTCACACAGGTCTATAAGAGGAAGAAACATTATAAAAAGGGCTAATTATAATAAAATTAATTCATTTCAAAATTGTATTAAAAAATCTCTAATCTTACCTGGAATTTTTAATAAAAATCTGGAAAATCCGAGAATTTTCAGGGAATTTTTTTCATGATTTAAGTAAACACCCTGTGCAAGCTGTAACGTACGAGAAAGCCGATTCATTTCGACGTATGTACCGCAAAGAATTCACGTGATTCCGACGGTAAGGCCGCGAGGAAACAGGGAAACCCCGAGACTAGAGAAATCGCTCTGTCTCGACACTCTCGACGAGTTAAGAATACGGTGGTCCAACTGTACCTCGTGACTCATTCATAACGCGCGCATGTTACAAGACCGCCTGTGTCGACGAGACGCGTTGTCTCAAAGGGAAATTGGCCGCTGGCGGATGTGCGGAATCAAATGGGACATCGCGCGGGGCATTCTCCGCGACGCGACGGGAGCATACCGACGCGCGTGCTTATTAATAGCCGCCGCTTAACTTCGATGGTTAACATCGATGGGGAAAAGACACGATCCATCTTGCGCGAGTCACGATCGGTAACGGAACCGGTTCGGGGTCTCTTGTGTGACTCGTACTAGGCATTATGCGCGAGGAAGTGAAAGCAACGCTCGGGACAATACGCGGCCGTGGACTATTCTGTCGCAATGTCGAACTCGATTGAGTCTTGACGAACGATACGGCGACTAAAAAAAAAGAGACTACTTTGACTTGCGTAATCTCTTTAGATCCTCCTGATTGATCGATTCGACTCATTAGACTGTTGCGGAAGGGAATCGTATTTCCTTCGCGGTTAACGTAGAAAGATACTAACACATGATACTGTGTCATAAAATCATGTCAGATCGTGAGCGATTAAAGTGTTATATTTATAGAACACAATTTACGCTTGTGAAAGCGTAATTCAGGTATTTTACCTTGGAGTAAGAATACGATGTAACAATATTAAATCTCACATTCTTCTATGCGGTTTATAAGAAATATTAGTGAAAGTCGTTGTATTACAGCGAATTCTATCTATATACAGAATGTCCCACAACTCGCGATTGTAGTTTTAATGATATATTCCTGAGCTAAAACTAAGACGAAAGTCCTAAGATGAAAATGTATGTGTCCAGACTGTAATACTTTTTGTATAAATTGAAAACATTTATAATAAACGAATCAGGTAGTCCAAAGTTCGCGTATAGTCAACTGTACACTAGAAAGATGTTGGCGGAGAATATCACATATATTAATTACAATTATATTACTCTTATAATTTTTAATTATAATAGATTAATATATCGATAATACCTTTTTAAAAAAAAGGTAAAAAAGCCGCCGAGTGCACGCATCAGTTAAAAAAGCCGATCCCTTTAGGTGGATGATTTCATGGTAAAAATGCATTACTGTACTAATATTTTGTGTAACATACTTGTCTGACAAGTGAGATGCATTAGACTTAGGTAATAATTGATCTACAAATCATATATATTTGAGACTTGTTTGTTTTAACTTATAATCTTTTTTAACATTTTTATTTTTATCTTTATCTTTATCTATACCTATATCCTATCTTTATTTAATTTTAATTGTTCTAATTTTATTTATGCATTGTACAACATGATATTAATACGTTTACCTTTGTATCCAAATCTATAGATCACTTGAAAAGGACCAAAACCCATGGTCGAAACGTCGTGATGACTTTTTAAATAAATTTTGGCCAGTTCGGTCGTTTATACAAACACTTCGTTTAATTATTACTGGCGATATAATTTTACCACTCTTATTAATATATTATATATTGATATAATAATATTGTAATATATTTCTCACGTTAATATTTTTTGCTTAAAATTATTATGTGCTTTATATATACATATATACTATATATATATATATATACATATTTAAATCTTATATTATACATATATATATTATATATACATATTTAAATCTATTTTTTCTAAAAATAGCGGAGAATATCACATAGCACGATACATTCGAAGCGGCATATAACTGCACAGCAATCTGCGATTTTTGTGACTTAACGCTATCTAAAGTAATTTTTTTCAAGGAGTCGTCGAGACCTCCTGATAAAAAAATGTCACAAATGAGCCTCAATGTGCTGGAAAAAGTAACGACGGTCGCTTGATTGAGTTAGAAATGTCAGTGGACCATCGGGAGCGTGTCACCCGATTTGCGTTACGACGTAAAAAATTGACCATTAATATTTGAAACGTGTTCCAGCTTTCGGTAGCAAAGAAATCAAACGCGAGTTAGAATATTTGTGAGACAGCCCGCCGATATATCTTGATAAGAGCTACCGTTTTACGTGTCAGTTTCCAGTTTCATTGAACACGTCGTTGATCACTCGACGACTGGCTCAACTCTTAGGATATCAATGAATTATAATACTAGTTTCGAAAACAGATAAATGGCCGACTTTTCCGTTCCAGAATTTTGTTCCGGTCTGCTGAATAGTATATATTTAGCTGGGCAATATAATTTTAGTCTTCTCCAGTAATTATATAAATCGAATGAGAGAATTAAGCAATCTTAATAATAATTATTTAATTTTGTTCGTGAATAAAGTCGAAACGATTGAATTAAGTAGCGTTTTGACATGAACAAATATGATATAATACACAATACATAATTAAGATGATAAACGTAATATTAACATAGGCGATTAAATTCCGATCTATTGAAATAAACGATTGCAGCGTGATGTAAACTACAGACATACTTCGTATTTAAATGACTTCAAATTCATGTCAATAGTATTCTATTGAACGACAAGAGATTATATTTCTGATCCCTGATTGAAATTCTTTTTCAGAGGGTAAGGTCGAGGTGTCGAGAGACGGCAAATATCTCAGCACTTTGCAACACGGTAAGGTACTGGGAGAGCTCGCGATTCTTTACAATTGCAAGAGGACAGCGACGATCACTGCTGCGACTGATTGCCAATTATGGGCCATCGACCGGCAATGCTTCCAAACCATTATGATGAGGACCGGTCTCTCGAGACAGGCCGAATACACGGACTTCTTAAAGAGGTAAGCCAACACAATAACATTAACTTTTCTATTATCCTGATGTATTTCGACCCAACGCCATCATATGCTTTCTTGAGTAAATGAATGCTTTTATTCTGATGAACTTTGATCATTGTTGTCTCCGCATATAGATGCTGTCTTGAACAAAGTTCTATGATAAAATTGTTTAAGTTTTCTAAAAATTGTGTCATTATTTTAGCATATCCTTCTGTCTCAGAATTGTTGAATATTCCTTGAGTTAACTTTGAAGTTTCAAAGGCACCTTAAACTTTCAAGGTTCTTCCAAGGTTTGAATTTTCGAAATTGTCAAAAGTAACAGCTCTACAATAATAATAGTAATGTAAAGTTCGCGTCTGCAGTCTATATCTGCAATTTCAACTTTTAAGACACGGTATATATAATGACTAATTCAGAAAATTTTAAAACTGCGTTTATAAAAGTCACTTCTTTCGTGCACACGTTTCTAATAAGGAAAGATAAGTCTTTTTTTGTTTCGATGTGTAAATTCGCTATTAATCACCTTAATCGTGTTTTGATGTTATTTTAATGATTGATAATGTAGCTCTGTACAATCGATTTTCATATTTTTATGTGACGTGACTGACATAATTGTCACGAAAAATACCAGTAGTAATGACATTATCACGACAGATGGTAAAATACGAATGTCATTCAACGTTTACTTAACGATCCAATTTGTTAAATTATCGTGAATAATTTTAATCAGACACTATTAAAATATAAATTTTAATGAATTTATATATTTTTTATGCATCTAAATTAAATATGATGTACCAATATTTCGTTGTTAAGAAAATATTTTATTTTGCTACGTAATATCTGCGAGTAGGAGTCATATTTTTTATCAAGAAAATAATAAATGATAGTTTTATGCGTAGTAATGTTATGGATGTCTTATAACAAAATCTTGTAAAAATAATCTTACGTTATATATATTTAGAATTGATCGATGATTTTACATTTCAGCGTGCCAATCTTCAAAAACCTACCCGAGGAAACTTTAATCAAAATTTCGGACATTTTAGAAGAGGTACGAGTTGATTTTTTTGGCAAAACACATCTTTTTTTATTATATACCTCTGGAATATATAATTGTCATTAATTTCATATTCTCAGACGTTTTACAACAATGGGGATTATATAATAAGGCAAGGGGCGAGGGGTGACACATTCTTTATCATCAGTAGGGGACAAGTACGAGTGACAATAAAGCAGCCCGATACGACGGAAGAAAAGTATATTAGAACCTTAGGAAAGGGCGACTTCTTCGGTGAGAAAGCTTTACAAGGGTGAGCACATAATTAATATTATCATTTTCATCTTTTAATTAATATTTTTTTTGTTGCGAAAACATTATAATCCCACGTCATTGGTGACTGTCTTGAATGAGTAAATTTATTTTGTGTCAAGATTGTATATTAATATTTTTGAATAAAATATTACAAATTTGCACTTAATAAATTCAGTAAGATTAATACAAATATATGCTAATTTATTTAATTCTTACAGAGATGATCTCAGAACTGCTAATATTATCGCTGACGATCCAGAAGGAGTGAACTGTTTGGTAATAGACCGCGAAACGTTTAATCAATTAATCTCATCCTTGGACGAAATCCGAACGCGATACAGGGACGAGTTGGTGGAACGTAGGAGGTGAATATATCTTTTGTTAAATATATAAAAATCAGATTCAAATAGATAAATATTCTAAAATAGATAGCTGTATATTTTATACTCAACTGTTGTATATAAATATTATGTTCCACGCTTAGCATTAGGATGGGACAATAAACAGTACATTCCAAGTAAGTTTAACAATAAAAAAAACATACGTATGTAAAGACAAAAACAGATATATCAATTTACTGATAATGCCGATAAAAAATTATCAGTATTATCTATTATCAGTGAATTGAATGCAACGAGAAGGAGCTTATTTGCAATTTGCAAACATGCACATTTAAATTTTTATAATAGAGAACTAATTCGTACTGATCAGAGGTATATTGAAATCTTACGATTTCTTTAGACTAAACGAGGAATTCCGGGATGTACGGTTACAAGACCTTCGGACTATTGCGACTCTCGGCGTGGGTGGTTTCGGAAGAGTTGAATTAGTTCAAATTGCCGGAGACAGCACACGATCCTTCGCTCTGAAGCAAATGAAGAAGGCGCAGATTGTCGAGACACGGCAGCAACAGCACATTATGTCAGAAAAGAGGATCATGAGCGAAGCGGATTGCGATTTTGTAGTAAAGCTTTTCAAGACCTTCAAAGACAGAAAGTACCTCTACATGCTGATGGAAGCCTGCTTGGGTGGCGAATTATGGACTGTTCTCAGGGACAAGGGACATTTCGACGATGGAACTACACGCTTTTATACTGCATGCGTCGTGGAAGCATTCGATTATCTGCACTCTAGAAATATCATCTACAGAGATCTTAAACCGGAAAATTTACTTTTGGATAATCAAGGGTAAGACTAAATTCATCTATATAATAATGACACATTATTTAAAAAAGATTAAGGATAGATTAATATATTATTATTTTTAATATATCAAAAAAACAGATGTTCTCCGTACTACTTAGCAGATTCTGATGGATTTAGATTTTTTTCATATTATTTTTTAGATATGTTAAACTTGTGGATTTCGGCTTTGCCAAACGGTTGGATAACGGAAGAAAGACATGGACTTTTTGTGGTACACCAGAGTATGTGGCACCGGAAGTCATTCTAAATAAAGGTCATGACATTAGCGCCGATTACTGGTCCCTTGGCGTTCTCATGTTTGAGTTGCTTACGGGTACGCCTCCTTTTACCGGCGCTGATCCAATGAAGACGTACAATATTATCTTAAAAGGAATCGATGCTATAGAATTTCCCAGATCCATCACGCGTAACGCGATGGCTCTTATCAAAAAGCTTTGCAGGTAAATTATAATACACTTTTACATATTAGAGTATTCCATATTTCTTTCTGATAAATATCTGTAGCAAAAAATATATCTGTTGAATGCAATATAAATGATAAGTATTTCTCTCAATACAAATTGTCCTGTTTTCAGGGATAATCCAGCGGAGCGTCTTGGATATCAAAGAGGTGGCATCAGTGAAATACAGAAGCACAAGTAAATAGATTCCTATCTTAGCATTTTAAGAATGTAAAAAACTATCAAAATAATTTATTCCTATGGATTCATTACAGATGGTTTGACGGCTTTAATTGGGAAGGTCTGAAAACGAGAACTCTGGAGCCTCCAATATTACCACGAGTTCAAGGCGCTGCAGACACTACGAATTTCGACGCTTATCCGGCTGATTCCGATGCAGCACCACCCGATGATATTTCCGGTTGGGATAACGATTTTTAACGTAAAAAGTATAAGGACTTTTATTTAATATTCGCGTTTTCAACTACCTAGCAGGAAATTGTAATAGGACATAACGATCTCTCGATCATACGAGATAATTGGCGACACCTGCATTTATTTATACTTCTCTCATACTACGTGATATACAGATTACAGTCGCATTTTATCATGTTCTTACATTGTTTGTCATATCTCGCAGTATAATCGTGATTCGAACGAGAGGAACTGCACTGTGATAAAATTTAGAATTTTTATGAATTTCGGACGACATTAGCCAAAATTTAAAAAAAAGGTTTAGAGCTGCGAATCTTGTATTTATATTGCGTCTGGCGGGTTCTAGAAGTATCTTCTCCAGTGTTACACATTGTAATAGGATACGTATGCAAGTGTCAAGTGCCATTATTACCTCGAAGAGGTAAATAACTTATACATGTCATACTTGTGCTCAGAAACGCGGTCACACGCAAGAAACAGTCAGCTCAAGTCCAAGGGACCTCTTGCCATCCGTTTAGCTTGTCAAAATGTGCATATAGCTCGATCGATCAGATGTTAAATTTTTTATGGCAAGTTCATTGTTTTTTGTTTGATTTACTTTATAAAGTTTATTGTAATAATTATATTTTAATTAATTATACATAACGTGACTCTTGTAAATAATGAATTATAAATATCGTATAAATTTTAAATGTGGAATGTATATCATGCAATATACATGAATAAAGTTTTATTAATAACAACTGTAGGTGTGGCTGCAAGAATCAACCAAATTCATTTTCTTCAGTGACTTGAATCATTTAGTGACTTCTTCAATAGTAAATAGAAAAGATAAAAAAAGGAAAATTGTATAATTATTTTATGATTATACTTGCGAAAAGTATTATTTCATGTTATAAATAATATAACAAAATTGAGAATAAGATTTTTCAAATATATAGCGTACTGTATTTCATATACATATGCATATTGATTTCTTTATAATATTAAAAAAAATAAACTTGGCTGGTTCTTACAATTAGTCAGATCTTCAATTGTATCATATATATTATATAACATTTGTTGATTTTTTCTTTATATACAAAATTCTTATATCCCAAAAGATGAAAATGAAAAGTGAAGATACAATTAGGATGATATTTCAATACTTTAATAAAATTATGATAATTTAATATTTTTCTAGTAGAGGAGAAGGTGGTAACATGGAACTCCCCAATATCTCTTAATACGATTCAGTTGCACTCTATGAGTGACAGCTGAAACTTGTACATTAGGTTGCCCTTTGAGCCGTCACAGCGTTACAGTCATTAGTTTTGCTTGGCGACGGAATAATAAACGTATTTCTTTTTCCGATAGTTTGCAAGGTATGTAAAACTTCGTTTATTTCTAAGTATTCACGAATAAAAGACA
>NJRL01000533.1:0-12886 GCA_003063815.1 Aphaenogaster rudis
TTTCTTGTGAGTAAAAAAGAAACGTACTAACGTATTGTCAACTGAAAAACGAGTATTGAAAACGGACAACCTACTTTGTCCTCATCCTTGTGAGTAAAAAAGGAACGTGTTGTCACTCATCGATTGAAAAATGAGTATTAAAAACGGACAATCTACTCAAAAGTACTCATACGCATACTCGCGTATACTCATCATGTTCTTTCGCAGTAGACTGCGCGTGCTTGAGAGTGCAAGAAACGGACATAAAAATGATAAAACGGGCTAAAAATGGGCTAAAAGCGGGCTAAAAACGATCTATATGAGATGTAAAAGCAGTGAAATATTTTTGTAAGGGATTCAGTAATTTTTGACAGTGAAATAGCTGTGCCGACTTATGCAATTACGCTTTTAGGTTTACAGCGTAATTCGATATACATATACTACAATACAATTGGTATATTGAAAACTAAATCTATAATAAAACAAAGGAGGAATTATTATATATGTCAGAAGAAGTATCACGGAAAGAATGGTTGTGCTGAAATATCTAAAAATTTGGTCAGATACAGATCTGAAAATAATTTTGTTGGGCCATCAAAATAATTATATAGGACGCCCAAAATAGTTGCTAGAATATCAAAACTTTTTGCAGCATTATTATCATGTTTGAGTGTTCTACGTAGTTACTTTTGATGATCTAACAAAATTATTTTCAGATCTGCATCTGGCAAAATTTTTAGATATTTCAGCACAACCATTCTTTCCGTGATACGCAAATAAGTAAAAATCTGATGATACATCTCAATCATTTGCAAAAAGTTATCAGAGGAGACTAAGGTAATAACAAAAAATTGTGTAGGCTTTAAACTATTAATGTAATTGAAAAGATATAAAAAGATTGGTTTCTCATGAAATATAAATAAAAAATTAAGCTTTTTCACGTGAGATTTCGTTTTTCGGAAAAATTGCTTTAAAGATCGGAAAATTAAAATTAATATATCTACGCTGTTTTGAATTTCTATCAATTTGTGTTATTCAAATTTGAATTTAAATTGGACATAGAATTTGAATTAATTTTGCTAATGTCACAGATGCATAAAACGCATAATAGTCAAGATATATGTATAAAAGAAATATCGTGCCTTGTGTTTTCTCTGTATTAGAATAAATGTCATTTGCCGGTACTTCATTTATACTTTCTCTTCTCTTTAATCATCTTCTCTTTAAACATAATGTATTAGTACCACTTTTATATATATAAAAGAAAAGAGTTTTCGCGAATGTGTAATAAGAGAAAGACCTAATATATGTTATACAGAAATAAGTAAAAGCGAAATTTTAAAATGAATCTGAATGGAAGCGGTATTTATTGTGCGGTTAACAATCAGCCAATCCGTTCTCCGAGGATTAATAACATGATTTCGGGTAGAACTGCTATATGATGAAAGAAAGACTGTGTGTGTGTGTGTGTGAGAGAGAGAGAAAGAGAAAGAGAGAAGAAGTTCTATCTCTTCCGCACGCAGGTTACGGGTTAAGAAGGGACATATCGTTGAGAGTAGTAAACAGAGATGAGATATCTTCAGTCTCGTAGAGAGATCTAAGGTTGCCACAAGCATCGTTCGGGGACGTCGCACCTTCGCGCATAAGCGGTATTGCAACGGCCTCTTCTCTGTCGCGTCTCGAGGATGCAATTAAAAAAGGAGAAGGGTTGGCGGACGTGGTGACGAGGGACGCGGAAGGACGGGGAAACGGAGAGCAGATACCCCGACGAGGAAGCCTTCCAAGTTTCCGCTGCGGTTTCGCGCTTACGGGGCCCGCTTTGTTTTTCTCACCGCTCCCGGAGTCCACTCTCTCTCTCTCTCTCTCTTTCTCTCTTTCTCCGCCGGTCCCTTTCCTCTTTCGCACCCCCGCGTGAGCGTGCCACATGAGGACTTTCGCGATCGTGCGGTCCCGACCGACGGGGCCCATTGAACAGGCGAGATGTCGCGGCAGACCGCAACGCGCGGCTTAAGTGTCCGTTACACGTGGAATATGTCACGAGAAAACAACGTCGACGAGGAGATCGGTAGCTCTTCCCCACGTAGTTAACCTCCGATCATATCGCTATCCAGCATATCGCTTTCGATATGAACCTGGAATTGCGATGTTGTTGTAAAGTCGATTCTACGGTGGATGCAATTAATTTGTAAACATTTAGAAAAAATCGAAGAAATTTAAACAAGATAAAGAGCAATCGATATAAAAAAGACTGTTAATCTTGCAACTGATATTAACTTTATTTTCTACTAATACGTGGTTACACATACACACACACACAGACACACACATACACACACAAATGTATATATCAAAATATATGTATATAATCTCTTCTATCTTAATATACAAATCTAAAAAGATCAGGTATCTCTCTGAAATAAATTAATTCGCTTATTGACCGCGAACGCGACATCGATCTTAGATCTCGCACCTGGCGACGTGGAAATATCCGCGTTTCTTTCTCGCGGTGCTTGAAACTTAGTTCGTTTTACGACGGAACCGGCGGCTAGTAAATTTATACCTCTCGCATATTATCATGACAATGAGAGGTATCTTTTTCTCAAGGTACCACACCGCTGCGGTTTCGTCCTCTTCGCTAAATCCTAATTTAGCGACTCTCTCTCTCTCGCTCGCTCTCTCTCTCTCTCTCCTCGCCGCGGCGCAAGACGTCGGGTTTAGGTGGATGCTGCTCTTTGTGCAAGATCCGTCAGGTGGCCGGTGATGGATCATCCGTTTTGAAATACGGCTGCTAACTTATTTTTATCTCGCGCCTCGCCTCCGCGAGAGGATTCGTTCAAATTGTATTACAATACCGGTCAAACGAGGAGTAACGAGCAGTGGCGGCGGATTTAGGACTCCCGCCGCCCTAAGCGCAACAACATTCCAATCAGATGCACTTTGCCCCAGAACTTATAGGAATCTTCAAGTTTAAAATAATCTACGTTAATATATTTTATTTTTAAATTAACTCTTATCGTTTTCTCTATTCGCTAGACTAAACACGTCCGCTTCGCAACTCTCTTCGCGCAAGGGAAAAACCATAGTTATAATTCGTAGAACAATTCAGAATTTTAATTTCAGTTTTAATTTTTTTAGCGAGCCCATAATATAGCTTTTCGTTTGGCTTTACAAGATTAATCGGAATCCACGCGGCCGACGTAAAGAGGACTAATTTCCGGCAGATCAACGGCGCGAGAGATCGAGGGACACGCGGCTCGATACTCACCGCCGATTATCGGACAATTAAAATGACATCCCGCGCGGCCACGCTCGCTCGCGCTAAATTATGCACTCGGCAAGGTTTTCTTATTCGCGAGAGACGCGTCTCGCGAATAAGAAGATCGTAGGTGCGACTACGTGGAAGAGTAAAAGAAGAGACGCGCGTACGTGCGCGCATCCTCGTGTGCGTCTATATATACGGTGTGCTCCGCGACAGCCATCGGACGTCCCTTTAACCGCAGCTTCTTTACGGTTGACCTGCAAACGATTTTCCTTCAGCGAAAGTAGATCACGAACGACTTTTAGCGTTTCATATTTTATTCTTGTAATTGAGATCCTAATTAATCCCGTTAAACGAACGTTAGCTTGATATTAATTCAAAGATCTTGTCTATGCATTCCCTAGCTTCGTTTACCAGAATCGCGATTTTAATGATTAATTATTCGAAAATTAAGTATCTTGACACTTTCGTCGAAGGATCTCGAGAGCAGATCGACGGAGGATATCCGGCGATCTCGAGTCACCCCGTGTGCATATATGTATAAGCAGAAGAGCGATCGGAGCGAGCGCGCGTGAGGGGAAGGCCGGAGGGAGGGGCGATGAGGATGGCGATGAGAACGGTGAAAAAAACGAGGCAGAAGGTAAGTGGAGTGACGCGCATGGAAGTAGAATAAGGAGGGAACAAGGCGAGGAGAGAAGATAAAGAGGAACTGGAGGAGACTCCGGACGGACGGGAGAAAGACAGAGGGAAAGAGAGAGAAAGAGAGACAGCACGAGGGATGCTGCAGGAGGAAGAGGAGGAGGAGGAGATGACGGTAGCGCGGCGGGAAGGAGGGAGGGGAAGGTGGGGATTGTCTGGCGAAGGAACCTCTAACAACCTATGATCACGTTATTAATTGAAAGAAGACCGCCGATGCTACCGGTTACGCCACTGACTTTACGTGCCGTGTTACGGCCGTGTGGCACCGGCACGGGCTCATTTTTTAACGGAAACATTCTCGTCGATATGTACCACGTATACCTGCGCGTGCATACGCACGCACTTTTTTGTATACCTGTGCGCGCGCGTGTCCGCGTGTGCGTGTGCGTGCGCGCGACACACACGTACGGAATCTCGCGCCGGCGGTACCCTCGTCCGGGGGTGAACTTCCGCGGAGATAAGGAGATACGCGCGAATATAATGAGATTGTAACGAGTTTAACCGTAATTGACGACGGCCCGACGAGTGGATGTTGAGAGAGGGCAAGAGAGAGAGAGAGAGAGGGAAGGAGAGGAGGAGGCACGTCACGTTCTTACGAGAGCCGAGAGTTATTGGGACCTTTCGCATAAAAGTCAACGATGATCCAGCAAGACGGGTCCGCCGCGGGACGAATGGGGGAGATATCCTCTTTTATGCAATATTTTATTAATACTTCGCGTGAGCTATTTATACAGCGTCCCGCGATCTCCGCTCGTTTGCGAAAGTCGCGTCCGGTGTGTGTTATAAAAATTGTCGCTGTAAATATCCTATCGTCAAATTAGCATGCCAGATAAATAATATTGCGCCCGATGGTTTATGACATTTCTGCGCGTGTAACTTCTGCTTCTGTCCCTATCGCGTATTTCAATATTCCCAGACATTTAATTTGCGACTTATTTCCCAAGGCGTAATATAATAACTAAAGGATATTACAAAATGTATGTAATTCTCTAGACGTTTATAGTCTTTCAGTGTAAAATATACCATTCCTGAAATGTGTTTCTGGTTAAACAGAAACATACACGTTAAATATACACATCATAGGCGCCTATAAGGTGGGGAGGGGGGCAAAAAGGGGCATACGCCCCCTGTTTAAAATTTTTCAATTTAGAATGATTTTATGATTGACAACCAGATAATTTTTTGTTTGAAATTTATACAATTACCTAATAATAGAAATCTGCATAAATATTTCTTTAAAAAATATTATTTGAAAATACGTTCGTTCGGCACACCCAGTATATTTACACACTCTGCCTTCCCCTTGAAAAAAAGTTGTAAGGCTATCCATGATACACATTAAGAATTCTCAATATTCGCGAACGCCGTTTTTACGCGAAATGGCAGAGCTTCTTTCACAGACCAAAGTTCACAAGGAACGACAACGTAGGAAAATATCCGCTCCTTGAAGATGCGCTGTTTTAATGTCGGCGGGTCGAGCTTAGAAAGCGAGTACTCGCCTTGGATTTTCGTTCTTGCTGAAACGTCGAACTGAACGGCGCGTTTGGTATCGATCGAAGACGATCGAGCAACAGCGACCCGATAAATTTTCGCGTCGTGACGCGGTGGTAGCCGCACCGTTCCATCACGGGACCTAGGTCCTATTGCCGGGTGGCCCCCTCGGTATCGTGCTTCCAAGGGAGAAAGTCGCGAGTCAATTACACGTAGCCGAGCGGCGTGGCTTATGGCATTACGTGTATCTCCCGTGAGGGCCGTGTGCGCTTCAGTTACGTGGGATATGACACTCGCTACGTGTTATGGGGGAGGAAAGGGGTCCCGGGGTCCGAAGATCACTGGAAATACTCAGGGCCGGTGAGTATCTCGCAGAAAGAAGCTCCTATTATTAAATTAAGTGATATCATTAACGAAGCACGTGCAATGTGTCAAATGTGTGAACAGAAGTGCGTCAAATGACGACTTCTTGCGATTCCATTAAGAAAAAATTCGTCTTTAAGTTGACCGAAGATGCGAAAGGACGCTCGATGATGCACGTTGTGCATCTAACACTTACGGAATATTCGCGAGATCAGATGGAATATCTTCACGAGGAGGTGGTGGATTATGACACGGGAAGACTGAGCGAGGAAATTGCGATCGTTCTAGGAATTTGAAGTCGAAGAGTATCGAGTCGCGCCAAACTGATTGTGTAGAAGATATGACACGCGCGTACGTGCTACGGGCGAGAAGCCGGGGCCCGACCGCGGGCCTGACCGCGCTGGAAATGGGGCCCGCACGAGAGATGTAGAGAATGAGAGGGAAAGAGAAAGAGGGCCGGAGAGAAGGGAGAAGAAAAAGAATGCGCCGGTCGAGCAACTCTTGCGCGACAGTCCGGAGTGTAGGCACGTTATATGCGTATATGAGCGTGCAGGCGCGTAGAACACGTTTCGCAAGGGGAAGAGAAAGAAGGGTGAGGGCAAGAAGGGGGGTAACGGGGTGCGGAGGCTGCGGGTCTGGCCGCGCGCTGCTTATCAGAAAAATTTGTGGTGCGCGGGACGTCATTTTTTCGCGCGCGGCTCGCATCCGTTCGTGGCTTTTGTGCGGGCGAGAAGTTAAATTCGTCGTTTATTATCGCATCGTGAACTGTAAACCGCGTTTGAATGCGCCGCAACGCTCGCTTTGTGTAATAATGAGCGCTCGAATCCCTCTTTTGACGGTTCTTGCACAGTTCCATCGTATAAAAATTCGAATTGTGTTATTCGAAACCGGAAGTTGTTTAATGTCTTGAAAAGTTTTGAACGTCTTAAAATTCTTGAAGGTCTTAAATATCTAAATCTTTCCTTGGAAATATTCTAATATATGTGAAATGCCTAAAACTCTTATATATATAAAAATAAAATTGTTATCAAAAATTCTTAAAAATAAAATTATCTAAAATTCTCTAATATTCTATCTGAAACTATCTAAAATTCTTAGAAATAAAATTGCTATATAAAATAGAGGGAAGATTGAAATAATATAATAATACAAAAGACTATAAAAAAGAAAAGATATATTTTTGAAATAGATACAAGACATTCACGGCTTCCAAGATTTTAACAAATTTTTGAGTTTCGAATAATATTTGAGAGGATTTGAGATTTTTGCTGTATATTTGAAATGGTTAGATGTGTCTTGAACCTATCGCTAGCCTTTCGTGCGATCTATTTGTAGAAAGCGAATCCAATTACGACGTTTTATTAGTTATCTCGATAGTAAGGCGCTAAAATGTAATATTAACACCGATACAATTTGCATACAGTTAATGCTGATGTTAAAGATTCTGAAAGCGCGAAAGTACAAACAATATAAAATACAAGAAACAGAAATTTTCGCTTGCTCGTCGGCAAACCTGACACATTTCACTGTTTCGTCATCAAACATTGGAATTTATCGTTTGAAGCTTTCTTTTCCCTCATATTTATTTGCTAAAAATATAAGACACGATATAAGAAAAAGTATCAGTCTCGTTCGATCTCGTCTATACGAATCCACGTTGCGAAATATACCTAAATCCAGATGGATTTACATGCTTTAGCGTATCTCTCTCGCATTCGGAAATGTCAGTGGGATACGAAAATAGCGGTTCGTCCGGCTAAGCGATAGGATATACCCGAGAACGTATCGCTTCACACTTGTAACGTCATCGGGCGCCTCTTTCGCAAGGTAGCGATCGATCGGAAAGAACCGTGGTGGTCGTCGGAGAAATTCGCTTATTCACACGCGCGCATTTATCCGCGTATTTCGAGCCTCAGAATCACGAACGCACGCTAAATTATCCCTTGTTTATTATCGCATTGTCGCGTCCCCCTCCCCTCCTGCCGCCCGGGCCGTAAGTTATTTTCTCCTTTGATTTACTCCGCCGTTTGGTTGCGAAAACGAGGGTGGCTTGTTTTTCTTTCTTCTCTCTCTCTCTCTCTTTTCTTTCTTCCTCTGTTCGCAGCCGCGCGCGATTCTTATGTAAAAAGCCCACCGCGACGCCTTGCAAAGGCCTTTCGGGTTTCGCGCGTTCCGAGATTTTGCAACGAGTCGCGCGCCGGCGATTCAATTCGCGCTTATCCTTCGATTTCTTTCTCGAGCAAGTTTGCCCTTCGCATTGCGAGAAACGTGAACCGGACAGGTTCGATTCTCTCAATTAGATGCGACGTGTAACATAATTAGTCGCGTGGGGAATCGATGCGAATACATTACGCTCGTATTCCTATAATGCAATCGTTAATACATTCACCGCCAAGAGTATTTTAGCTGATTTTTTCTTCACGCCAATTGAATTGTTTTATATTAAAAAGAACAATGAATTACTTAATTTATAGTATCGAATTTATATACCAAATTGTATAAAATATGACATATAATATATTTATTTAACCGACATAAGTGATTGTCACCTCGATGAAAGTGTTAAATTAGAATTTAATAGTTTTTTAAATTTATTTTAGATTTAACATGATATTTATGATATTCATATCATTGATATTTATATAATAATTAGGATAAGACCGTATATATGTATAAACAATTTAAATCGAGAGATAGGCCAATGACGGTCATAGCGGATCTTAGTGCTCCAATAATATTAATGTGTGACTTTTCTATAAAATTTGATATAGTTTTTCAGCTAATAAGTGACTAATTTAATTTTGCTTACACTTGCTAAAGACAGAACATAACATTTCACATTTTTATTTTTTAGTTAACATATCCTTCGCTCGCTGCGTTCGGAATAGATGGAATTATTATGTGCTAACATGTGACTAATTAAAAGCTGAAGAGATTGAAGTGAAGTGAATGCTGTTTCTAAAGGCATCTGTAGAAAGACCAACAAGACCAATTACGAACAATTATCTTTATTAGAGAAACTTTGTTCGATCGATTATAAATTTATCTCGGGATTTAACGCGAGTGCGTTTCTGTATTAAGAACATTAATCAAAGCTGGTTTTTGCGCGTATTCGGATTATGGGATAAAACTCCGTGTACAGCCCCACATTGTTGCAAGTAAAACGATTTAATACCGCGCGATATCTCGCGCGAATACCGAAGGTCATCACTCTGACAGATACACGCCACCCTCGTAAATTTCAAAATGCAATTATAGACCCGACTGGAAATTTCGTAACTACACTCTTATAATATGTGTGTACGTGTATGCGCACGTGTACAGGCTTTCCCACAGATGATTTGCATCGCTAACCCGACGAAATTTGTACTTCTCGAAAAAATTTTACAAACATACATTTTCGTTACTTCCTGTTGTTGCTAATAATTTAATTTATGGTTAAACAGGTTGAACGTAATAATAATATTGCATTAATAGATATATCGCTCTAATTTAATTACCCGCTAATTCAATTGGTAAATTGAATTGTAATAAATTTGAATTCGCTTTAAATTATCAAAGAAAGTTGGTCAAACTCCGGTCTGTTTTAGTTTTTTATATTATTTTTTTACAAATTCATAAATATATATTCTTTTTGTGTACTAATAAAAAAATGATGGGTTTTTAAAAATAAAATATATAATGTAATAAATTTCATTTATTTCATGTTGTCCGTCTATTATAAAATAACAGCTATTTAGTTTCAGTAATAATAATAATAAGCGATTGTCATATATGTTAACATAAAATGTATTTGCTCGAGATATCGCATTCAGTGCGTTTAGTTAGCCGTCCAAATTTACTTGCATCCGACGAAAAAAATGCGAGGGTAGTTTTTCTAAGAAAAATCAAATACGGATCAAACGACGCTCGACAGGACGCTATCGTACGCTTTCTTTGGGACAGTCTGTATATCGACTTATGCGTACATTTCTCGCGTTCGGCCGACGGCTGTGGGCTGCGCGATAATCCACGGCATTCCTCGATTTTCTGCGTCTCCAATAACGTGGGTAGCCAGTCGGATATTTGTAACCGCGTCCCGGCACGTGTCCCGACCCTGCCTGAGTCTCGCGAGAAGTTTGCATTTCGGCTCTCGAAAGAGCTCCGGGTAAATAACTTTTTTATCTTACATTTAAATGCTTCCAAATTGCGTGTAGTGGATATATTTACATATTTATATATTTGATATTCATATATTTTATTAGAATTTTTATCCCGTGATATCTATATTATTATATATTTTTAATCTTTTTTTAATCTCTGTTGCGACAAAAAATATAAAACCGAGGGGTAAACCGCTGAGGGCATTGCGGTGTACAGATTTGGGGCATTAGTGGGCATTACTAGGGCACATTAGTGGGCATTACATAAAAAATTCACTAGTAATGCCCAAAAATTGTGTACTTTTAGTGTACTTTTGTGTACTTTGTGTACTTAGTAATGTCCAATTTTGGGCATTACTAGGTATTGGTGTACACAATTTTGGTCAGTGGTTTACCCCTCGTATAAAACATACAGACACATAGTACATTTATTTACCTATATTGTTTCCTATTGGTTACCGGCATTATACACAAGTTTAAAGGATTCTTGAAACAAAGAATAATTCAGCAAGTGCCATAAATCAATTTTTTAACTTTCAGATAAATGAAGAAAGTATAGGTGCTTTATAATTTTGGCCAAGACCCTATGTTGTATTTAAATTCAATTTTTTCAGGAGACACAACGCCGTTATCGTTGAAATGTATATTGATATATGTATTATCTTTTTTTAGTTAACACACATCCTTAGGATTACCTAAGACACCCCGTGTGTCCCGTCGTAGGGAAAAATGTGGTGGTGATTTCATCGGGGAGTAGAGTGGGTATAAAGAGAGTATCGCCAATTACCCGGAAGTCGCCATTTTCTGTCAAAATGCAAAAAAGGCTGCTTTAATATGATTGGTTCTTGCCGTTGGTTCCTCCTGGATCTAAGGGTATAAACCAATCATATTGAAGAAAATTGGAAATTTGTCAGAAAATGGCGGAACCAATCAGCATTAGAAACATAACATTGGCGACACTCTCTTTATACCCCACTCTATCGGGGGGTAGCCGAGGGAGACGCAAGAGTGGCGGATAGTTGCGTTTTATCGCGAACCGCGGTGAGGTTCCTCGCGTACTTATGGAGAGCGCGTGGATTAAATAAAAAGAGCCGGAGGAGAAAAAAAGAGGAAGCCTTAACGCGCATCCGCATGCTTCGAAACGCTCGCCTCGGCACGGCGGAGAGCGACGTAAAGGCATTTACCACATTTTATGCATACAGCCGGCTGCGTACGCCTGACTCGCGCGAGAAGCTCCGCGCGATGCGTGGCTCGTCGCGAGTCGCGCATCACCGATTTATCATCCGAGGTGAATTTTTACTGCGCGCGCGCTAGTCGCGCGCTAATTTCCGATCCTTCCGCGTTCCGTCCTACCTTGCTGCTAGAAAACTGCCGCCGAAATCACCGCTGATTGCGCGGTGACACTCGGGAAGTAGCTGAAACTAAATAGCCGTCACTTTGTAACGAATGGACAGAATGGAACATAAGCATTGCATTGTAGAAGAAACCTGTCAGTTTTATTGGCATATAATACAAGAGGAATATACATATATGTATAAACTTGTAGAAATAAATATTTTAAAGAAGAGCCAGCAATTTAGTCGCGCGGTCAAATGATGTGCTTTCGAAATGATGACCATCTGAACTTGCACAATAATCGAGGTGCTTTTGGAAATACACGTCAAATACACTATATCTTAAATACACTTTCTAACGTTAATAACTGTAACTATGCCGTCGAAGAATTCCAAGTAAATTCCCTTTATGGAATTAGCTACCCATGTCGAGGTCTTCTAAACATATATCACTGAGCTATGCAACCAGTCAAATTTTCATCCTTTTTATAACGTTTATATGTATATTCTTTCTGTACTATGTAATAATTCTGTACTATGTTAATAAAAATAACGGTTTCCTTCTGCAAGGTAGTGTTTAATTCATTTTATTCTGTCTATTCGTTACAAAATAACAGCTATTCAGTTTCAGCAACTTTCCCGTTATGGAAAACGTGCATTATCCTGGACGTATGGAAGACGCACATTACATACAAACTTTTTTCGCTATCTTATTCTATAATAATACAGTGTATAATTATTAATTGCTTCATTTTTTCGCACGTTTTTTTCGCAATTGTTCGAATAATAATGGACACCTTTCAGTCGACAATTATCACAGATTCCGATCGGCAATATACGCGACGCGTAGATATATTTAACAACATTCTCTATCCTCTCTCCGCCAGTCGATCGAATTTCAAGATCGACTGCCTCGCAGCGACATAAATACCTGTCCCCTCTCACTTCCGCTTTCTCATTTATCACGGCAGGCGAGAATATTCGCGTCGCACGCGCCTCCGCTTCATTCCGCCGTCGATTTCGAGATATGTTACTCGGTCGCCACGACGATCCTCCGTACACACACACACACACATACACGCGCAAGCATCTCGCCGGCAGCGAATTTATTTATAGTCTCCGTTGAGCTATGTATGATTCATGCACCGCCGTTTTACGATACGCGACGGGGCCGCACTCCCTGTCCCTCTGCGGTGTGGCGAGTTCCCGACTCGCACTCCGCGTGTCCCGACTCGCGAATTTTACCGACAGTCATCTCGGCATCCCGCGAATTCCACCGTTGCGAATTTCCGGATGCTGCCAAGAATGCTCACGATTGTATCTACCTTGGTACTATCGGAGGGAAAAACTTCAGGAAAATTCTGTACTGAAAAAGAACCGTATTAATGTATGTATTAATGATGTCCCGCGCTATCATTGTGTAAATCATCATGTAATTTCTAAATTATGCTCGAGAGATGATAATACAAGTAGAAAAACAGCGATTCTATATGAAAAGTAGATGCGAATCACCGAGCAAAGAGTGAGAACAAGTGTCCATAGGCAAATGGCCCCATTTTTTTCGCATTCGATTTTGGTCACAAAGTAGGTACCAAACGAAAGGTCTCGTCAAGCTGATT
>NJRL01000533.1:96614-122830 GCA_003063815.1 Aphaenogaster rudis
TTGTCTCAACATTCACTATGTTTGCTGTACCAAATGCATATAGTTGCCTTCACATCAATGTGAATATGACAACCACAGGACGTGGCTGTACCAAATGTTACTATTATTGTGGTTGTAGCAACCTTATCGTTTTTTCCGTGTACCTATTTCTACAGAACCGGATTGTATGTATATTAAGAAAAAGTCGTGATGAAAAGCGATATCATTGAATGCAGAATTTTTATCAAAAGTTTAAAAACGGTCATTTGACCGGCGGTGGTAGGTTTAGTGTCAAGAAAACAAGTGTCACCTTTTTATCATTATCATATATTATATATAATAATAAATATTTAAGTATATCTATAATAAATAATAAAGAGAGGATATTTAATAGCGGTATCAACATCGTTCAACAAACTAATGAACTGACACAATTGAATTGCAACATAATCGCGCAGCTAATCACAAAACGGTTCACAGGCAAACGACTTCTCGACTCTCTTCTTTTCCATCGTTAACTCACTTGCTATTCTTTTTTTTTTTCGTGCTTTTCAACGCAGTAAAAATTACCTTTTTCATTCTCTTAATTTGGACACAAATACAATACCGGATACTACCAATTATACCTATTATTAGCGGTGTAATGCCGTACGCTGCGATGGCTGCGATATTCTCGAATGTCGGCGGAAACGATCGCGTAGCAACCGCCATCGTGGCGCAGTGTCATCGCCGGTACCGTTTCCGAATTAATTAAGGCACGCATTACTCGTCGATTCGGGCGGTGCGCACGTAACATCATCTGCGGCTTCCCTCATTAGCGTCTGGCAATAATCAGCCGACATGTCCGGGCTGTGAGCTCGCGGTTACCCCGATATCGCCTCTTCTATTGCGCGTATATCTCCTCGATGCGGTGGTCGCGAGCGAAAGAGGGAAAGAGAGACAGAGGGAAGAAGAGAGAGAAAAAGAAAGAGAGAGAGAGAGAGAGAATCTGGCTTTTTGCAAGCCGCGCAAATTTAAGGAGCGCAATCGAAAATCCGTTACGCGAGAAGGAGCGAGGCGCTCGCCAATTAGACGATCCTCGCCGGCGTGGATTTCGTAAGAGGCGAGCTCCGCCGCGCGGGTTATGGAAATTAATTCCGGCGGAGAGATGCGAGAAACGGACAAACGTGATTTGGCAAATCTGACAGTTTCGCGCGCGCGATCAGCATTCCGAAACGGAGGAGATTAATATTCAAATATCTATCATATCGCACACGCACGACTGTGACAGATGGGCACTTTGGATTTCACGTCGGGCGATTGCGATTTGAATAATAGGAACCTGCACGCGCGCGAAACGTTCTTGTGAAACGTGTGACGCAACGTAGCGTAATATTATAATACATTATAATAAATGTCAAAGAATTATATAGATAATAATATAATATACATTTAAATACTATCTTCGCCTGAGACACCGCGGCAAAATATATTTTTAGATTATATATTTATATATAATTATATATATTTATAAATTATAAATATGAAGAGAGCCCAATGTGTCGGTCAACCGCGAATCTTGGTGCGTAATAATAATTTTTGTGAATTCTATTCATATTCGTCGGTCTTGAAACACAATCCTTACATATATATTTATATATCAGTAGTTCCTTGTCTGTTGTAACAATTTTCTGTCGTTCTTTCTGTGATATTAAAACATATTTTTTTCACAACGTGAAATAATCCCACACGTTGATAAACGCAAGATTGATTTTTCCTTATTTCTTGCATTTATATAATTTTTCAGTAGAAACATACTTATATGACGGAAAATCGCATAAAAATATAAGCGCTTTTCTCTTTAATTTTGAAGTTTTATTTCTAAATTAAATTATAAACGATCCTAGGCACATTCAGAGAAAACAAAATAGTGGCAACTATAATGCAAGAACTTTGAAATTTAAGTGTCTCCGCAATTAGTTTTATAAAGTCAAAAAAGTAGTTTTTTGAGAACTATCAAAATATAATTACGCAACAAATGTGACGTTGCATATCACTGTATGGTATTATTAAATAGTAGTGAAATAGCGAAATAACTATAATAGTAGTTATATAGACCACATACAATAGACTATGACATTATATGCTTTCGGTTTAGACAAATATTCTTCTCAAATCAATTATTAATGCCATGATAACATATAACACATTTCTTGTATTAACAATTTTTTTTTCGTTAACAAAACTTTTTACATTGCTATTTTATATTTCTATTTTCTTGTACTCCATCCTATCATATTTATTACAAATGGTTAACATTACTATGTTTCTTTAGTTTGTATAATTTATTTATTTTTCTCATCACTTTTATAATATATAGTTATATTTATAATATATTTATAATAAATAGCTGAAATACTATTTCTTCTCAATTTTCTAGTTGCTGGTACTACTCTTTTCTGAGTGCACATTCATATTCATACATATTTATGTGTTACAAACCAGAATTATAAGCTATTATATGTATAGCAGCAAATGTTTCAGTATTCTTCGACAGGAAGAAACAGAGAGAGACTGATTATAGTGATATATTTATGAATGTAACATAGACCGGCGGAGAGGGTTCTTCACCGCTCCCCGCGCCCACTATAATCGCGGGATTCGTCAGATCACCGACGAATTAGTGAGGTGTCCCGCTTGTACCTGCCTGCGAGGTGCGGGCGAGTGTTTGCATCGGAGTGTCCAACGGAGAGGAACAAGCAGGTAGAGATTATGGGCAATACAATGTGCCGCGGTACCCGCGCGTTTTCAGACGAGCTGAGTGGCAGTAGAAGTGGAGGTCCTTTGAGGGAGCCAGCGGGAGAAAAGGAGAAGGATCGAGAAAGAGAGCGACTGAGTGGGAGAGAGGAGGAAAGCGAAAGATCTCGAGGAGATATTCCCTCGAACGACGGTCCGTGGAGAAACGGTATGCGGTTCTGGAATTTCGTCCTTTTTGTTGCGCGCGCGCGGCGGACGCCTCGTGTGATTTCAATAGACGAATCTCGAAGTCGCCGTTGCGTCCCGCTGCGAGTACTTCCACGGCGACAATCCCGGGGCCCGATCCGGTCCGGCTCGGAGCGGGAATAATATTTCAGCCGTGCGCGCCGCGCCCGCGCCGTCGCGAAACCCGGCCGTCGAATCCGTCAAAAACGTCGGCCTTGAAAAATCTATCGACGTTAAGATCAGCATTCCTCAATGATCGTGCCCGGTATCACGCGGCACTAGATGCTGCCGATGCTGAGCCGCGGAACGTCGCTCCCTAAAAAGGTGACTATCCTTTCTACGATACCCCTTGCGACTCCACTCGATATCGTTTGAACATTCGTGAATGGTTTGGCACGTGTATTTTGGGGTATCCCGAAACGTTCCCGTTTTTATTTACTCACGAATCTACTCGTGCTACGCTTTAAACCTTGACTACACGGAGGAAAGTAGTGTATTAACAACATTAATCTAAAATAATCTTGTTAATTCAATAACAATGTTAATGAAACAAATAGCATTTTATTAAAACAAGAGCATGATGTATTTGTTCCATTAATACACGGAAAAAAAAGAATGGTTGTGCCAACCAGATCCTGGTTGGCTCGCACAGAAATCTGTTTGTGTCAACCAGATTTCTGTGCGAGCAAACCAGAATCTGATTGGCACAACCATTCTTTTTTTTCCGTGTACTGTTATTGAATTAACAAGATTCTTTTCAATTATAGATTAACGCTGTTAATGCAACACTATTTTTTTCTGTATACGTAGTTGATCATGTGACTGAGGGTGAAATCTATTCAGGAATATTTTATTAATTTCGTTTCGAATTTGCCGGAGTTTGCCGCGATTCGTGACAAATCCCAACCCAGCTTATCACCCCGGTGATAAGCGACCGAGGAACACGCTTCGACGCTCGCTTCACGCCCGCTGATTCGATTTCTCTCCTTCCCTGCCCCATCCAGTTCCGATTCTTCTTCTTGCCGTGCCCTTCTAAAGAAGACGTTGAAAAATGAGCGGGATGACGATTGTGATTACGAGCGGGCGAACAACGGCGCGACGAGACAGACGGACAGACGGACAGAGGGCGACGGCGGTGGCGGCGGCGGCGGCGGCGGATGATGATGATGAGCAAGAGTAGAAGATTAGCGTAGCATTAAAGATGCCATCTCTCCCGCGTTTCTTTCTTCATCCCGGCCCTCGTGAGTCGGATCGAGCGCAGCGTGCGCGCGCTGTATAAATGTATCGTCGGAAATTTGTTCGTTTTCTGTAATCCGCGTCACATAAAAACCCGCCGCTGGGAGGGTTCATTAACAGATAGGTGATCGAGCGCTGCTATTCTGTACGCGACTGGCAACGGGATGAGTAACGGCGATAAGAACTAGAATGCCGGTGACGAAAGTGGGCGAGAAGTTGTAGAAACGTACGAGGCACCATAGACAAGCTTAAATCTCTTTTCGAATTTCATGAAGTTTCAGGAACATTGTATTATTTCAAACTTTGTTCCTTTATTCGTATAAAATTTGAAGTTATGTAATATAACGATCATGAAATTAATATATAAAATTAAATGCTTTGTAATATATTATTTGCATCAAATAGAATATTTTTGTCCTTGTAGATTTTATACGTGCGAAAGTGTCATTCGTAGCATGTATTTAAAGCTTCATTAATTTCCAGTATCGTATAAAATAGCTATTTCCCATTTCTTGGAAATTTATTTTTATGAAATAGAAGGATTTTAAAATCGCTTAAACAATTAAAGTGAAGTTTTAATCGATTCTTCCTCTTTTCCAAAGATGAAGCTGCACAAAGACAGAAATGCAACTCAGCTATATAAAATGATATTCTACAAGAATACTAATTGAAGACCAACACTTGCCGAGGGGTTAAACGAGGCTTAAACAGTTTCGTGTGCCGCAACGTTTACTTTTTGGCGATATATCGCGAGAAGGTCGCATGTACTCGAATTAAAGGGGATGACGGATGATCGAGACATCAACTGGCCGAATCAGTAGACGACGGCTTGCTAATACGCGAGAGGAGGCACCGAAAAGTCGCGACCGCGAGCAGGTCCAGATATGAGATCATATCTGCGTATAATTAATTGCCGGTAAACTTCGTCCTAAATAATTAAGTGGAAACTGCGGATTCGCGAGCGCCTCTTCTTTTTTTCTCTTCTCCTTTTTCCCCTTTTTTGTAACGAACGTGCCGTATCTCTCGCCTGTAATCGCCCGATGGTAGCAAGAGAGAGGAGAAAGAAAGAGAGAGAGAGAAAGAGAGAGAGAGAGAGAGAGAGAGAGAGAGAGAGATTTTTTCCAGCCGATCAAGATACAAAAATATTAAATGACGATCGTAATGTTTAAATAACAGAGCAAGATTTTGGGTCCAGTTAAACGTCGCACGCCAGAATAAGGACTGTCTGATTTTATCTTGCTATTGATACGTAGTGATAAACCTAATCGAGAGAGAGAGAGAGAGAGAGAGAGAGAAATATAAATCATCGTCCGATAATCAACTTGAAATTTGGATAGTTGTAAAAATATAAGAGGAATCCGACTAATCAATTTTCCTGACAATGTTGATAAGGTCCGGTTTTTTCAAACAAAATACATTTATCAAAATGCCTCATAAATGAGTATAAATGAGTATCACGCCTACATTATTCGGTAAAATATTACTGAAGAATGCGTTAATGGAAAAATTACGAGAATCATTAAGTAGGATGCTCTCTTGCTTCGTGCAACATCCGTGTGTTAATAAAAATAGTATGCAACATATTTTATCTTAATTTCAACTTTTCTCGACTTCGTTTAATCCAATTCAATTCAATTTCGTTTCTGTTTCTATCGGCAGGCTTCATGGGAGAAATTCTTAATCGAAACTTTTAAATCGCTGTATGCGTGTGAACTGTGTCGTTTTATAGACAGCGTCGTGCAGGGGTGGCTTATACCCTCGCGTCGCTCGCGCGCAATGTAACGGATAACAAATAATCTGCAAACACGCCGAAGCGATCGCGTAACGGCCGCGCGAGACCGCGAAATAGAAAGAGTTAATTGCGGGGTTTAACGCGTTTAACCGTGCATTATTAATCACGACGGCCGACGTAATTATTGCCGGCTATTATTAGACGCTCCCGCTCTCGCGCGCGTACGTTAGCGCCGACATTATGTTCGTTCGTTCGTTCGTTCGTTCCGTCCCGTCTGTAGATAAATTTATCGGCTGGAAAAATGAGTATCACGCCTACATTTCGCGCGGTACCCACCCGTGGCCGCCGAGGACGGACGTGTGGGTTAGCGATTCGAATCTCACACCTTCGTGACATACGTTAACATCACGTTCGCGGCCACTTCCTTAAATCAAACGACGTGCCACTTACTTCTTGTCGACGTTCTCGTCCGGCCGCAACAAAACGCGTGGTAGTACGTGGCTTTAACTAACTTCCTAACTGATTCTGAACCTACGTTGCTATACATCGCGCGATTGTCTTTATCGATTTTAAGAGATTACAGAAAAATAAAGATAATATCGTTATTTATCTTTTTACATTGGAAATTCTTGTCACTGTGTAGGTTCTTTGAGTTAATTTTTTTCAACAAGAAAATGTCGTACTATTCGTAAATTTCAAATAATAAAACGTTCAAGATAAAGGGCGTATATGGCACGCGCGCGCGACGAACTAAAATCTGGGATAAAAGAAACAGATGATGATATAATATTCAAATATAGTCTTTATACATTCGTAAAATTTTAATTTGCTTGTTTTTAAGGATGTACAACGTTAAATTAAACATTAAACGAAAGTGCAATAAACAGTGAAAATTGTTCTCGAATTCGCCAGAGAGATCGCGATTAAAAGAACATCCGGTAAAATTCCCGGGACACCCTGTATATTTAATGGATCTCGAAGTCGAGTATCCAGCGTGAGCAGAAAATTATTGCGTTACGAGGGACTCCAGGCACGAACGCTGAACACACGTGCGTTGAAGTCATCGGCGCGGCGGCATCGCGGGATATATACTTCGCCGTACGTCTCTGGACCCAGACGCGAACCCCATTGCGCGATAATTGAAGTCACGCTTCGTGGGAAGCGCGGCCTTCGCAGATAGAAGTGCCGTCGCACAAAGGGTTAGACAAAGGGCGTGCTTGAGCGTTTCGACGGTATGACTCCGTATGCCGCCTTCACAACCCCGCCGTGATCTTCAGGGGCTGGGCAAAAAGCTGTCGACGTGGACGAAGCCCGATGATGCCGTCCGCGCGACGAAAAAGAGGACAGTTTTGGCCCGTAAGAGAGAGCGCGGGGGAGAAGTAGCATGGGCCCGGGCCCTCGAACGGCCCCGGGGAGGCCACGAAGACGGTGCGCGGGACCAGAAAAGAACGGGCCCCGAAAGCGGAACAAAAACGTCCGAACTGCGGAGTCGGCGATTCCCGAAGAGTCGCGGATCCCGTAGCGAGTGACGAAGGTGGGAGGACAAAAAGATACGACGAGAGGAAAGGAAGAGAAATAGAGACAGAAAAAGGGGAAAAGGATGCTGTTTATTACATATATTAGGACTGAAAAGTGTGGAACTTTAGAAATATTGGAATGATAATTTATATAAATTATTAATGATTAGAATTAATAATGTTAAAAGAGATATATATTATGTTATCTTGGTATAATTATCACTTTTCGAGAAAATATTATAAAATAATTTGTATCGAAAACTTAATTTTTATTAATAATTTATATATATATATATATATATGTCTTATATATGTTTTATAATTACTACATATATTTGTCTTATTTATGATTCTAACACTTTATTTGAATAGGATGAAAGCTGGAAAAACATTTTGTCATGTTACGATTAGAAACATGATCTCTAACAGAGGGAATCGAAGAAAATATTTGTAATCCTTTGTCGTATTTATCCAATTTTTCTGGAGCTGACAAGCTTTTTTCGAGCTAAGAGAAACCAATTCTTTGTTTGTTACCTTGACAGCAACATCGATTGGGACTTCACCATAATAGCAGAAGGCGGTACGTGAAGTACAATATAAAAGAATCATGTTTCTCGAAAGCAACATTACCAAATAAAAGATTAAATTTAAGAAGAAGAGAGATAAATGTATGGATGAAGACGAAGGGAAGCCAAGGGCGACGGTAGGCGGCTTGAAAGAGATGAAGGGGAGGGGGGAGAAGGACAGAGGAAAGGATCTTCAGAAATAAAGCGGCGTTGACGCACGCCGGGGGTAGAGATGGGACCGACTGCGCGCTTCTCAGCGGTCCTAAGGCCCCGGCGTGCGCGCGCACAGAGGTAAGGGCTGCGCTCGCTCGTCCGAGATCAAGTTTTTCTCGAGACTTCGAACCACCGGGAGAGCGAGGAGAGAAAGAGAGAGAGAGAGAGAGAGAGAGAGCCAGGGGCCCGAACTCGAATCCGAGTTGATTTCCTGGCACGCGGTTCATCTTGTCGTTTATTCCTCTCCCGCTCTCTCTCTCTTTCTCTCTCTCTCTCTCTCTTTCTCTCTCTCTCTCCCTTTCTCTCCCGTTACAACCATCTCGTCTTCCTCGTCTCTCACCATCCACCGTTTCCCTTCCCAATCCCAGGATGCGGCAGGACTGAAGCGCGATGAGATATCGGTACCACGTGGGCACTGATTTCGAGATTCCTGATTTTCTAGGTAATCCGGTACGCGAAATAAAAGCACAATGGAATAGTCGTGCTCGACTGCGGTTAATCCTTGGGCTTACAGCTTCCTCTAATCAAAATTTACGAAAATTTAAATAGCAGAATGAGATCGATAAATTAAAATTGAATGTTATAAAAAGATTCAATCGTATTCTCAAAGATTTTTCTTATATATTCAAGGATTAAAGGTGAAGAATTTATATTATAAAATATGCTAAGAATCACTTGACAGGTGCATGGATTCCTGAATAAACTTCAGAATGCAACAAACGATTGACAGATTAATAGAAAAGTGCAATTTTGTTTTAATATTAACTAAGACCTAACTAAGATGTTATGTCAAAATTTTAATATTTTTATTAAAATTGTATTAAAATAAAGCCGAAACACGCAATTCTATTATTCATTGCTTCTCTCTAAAATAATTAAATAAGAGTCCCCTATCTCTCTCTCTCTCTCTCTCTCTCTTTCTTGCTCTCTTTCTCTCTCTCCTCTCTCTCTTTCTTGCTCTCTTTCTCTCTCTCCTCTCTCTCTCTCTCTCTCTCTCTCTCTCTCTCTCTCTCTCTCTCTCTCTCTCTCTCTCTCTCTCTCACAATCGTTAACTATTAATGCTTCATTTTTGATAAAAAATAATCGACTGCAAATTCCTCGAAAGTTCGCTGAAGACAAGACTGCGAATTGTGAGACACCCTATACAAGTGCAGAGTAAAAAAGCTCGAATTAATTAGGATATGCTTCGTTCTAATAAAACGAGACCAGACGGCGACGGTGGTGGCGGTGGCGGTGGCGGCGCGGCGCGGTGCTTTCGTATAAATTTGAAACGCGCCCTGTAATTTGAGAAAACGTCCCGGGTCCTAAGCCCTATTTATGCAGCACTGAACCGGCTGTAAACCGTTCGTATTCACGATCCCCCTTCTCCTTCTCCTCCTCCTCCTCCTCCTCCTCCTCCTCCGCATCCTCTTTCCTGTCTCTTATACACATCTAGATGTGTATAAGAGACAGCCCGCCCTTCCCCCCTCTCTCTCATTCCTTTTATCCTTCTGTATATCATTCTATCGCCGGCTCTAATTGCATTAAGGGTATTGTTGCGTAACGCAATTCTCAGTTGGTCGAATTATCGCTCGTCTGACGAGAGAAAGACACGCGACGCGCGTACGTTGCCGCTCTAATTATTATGTCATCGAGAGTGAAAAGGAGAAATTGATGAACGCCGGAATAGAACGTCGGGAGAATAGAAATAATGTTAATGGTGAAATCTCCCTCCCGAAGATTATAATTTTTTTAATAATAATATCCTATCATAAGCCTCGTTAACTAGTAAAATTTAGAGAAAAAAATTTTAAGAAATCATTTTTATATCACGAACTTCTCGCTATTGTCTGCTTTTTGCAAATCAGAATTTAAAGGAAACTTTGTGTCAATCTCTTAAATTATAAATTATTATTGCCTCTGCTTTTTACTTATAAGAGACAATTATATAACTAATAAAGAATATTTTTTGATAAAGAATATATTAATAAAGAATATTTAAGAGTAGAAATTAGAAAAATTTATGTATATAATAATTATAATACTTGCGTTTCTTGTCAGTAACATCAATATTTGAAGAAATGGATTTTATCAACTTGTTCAATTACACACGTACGCGTATATGTCCGACTTAATAAAGAGTTCCTTTCGAAGTCCAATACATCATTAGTATCTCTTGAGCAATTAATCATGCGCTGAAAGTTATTATCTGTATTCCACAAATCCACGTGCTGTCTATTTAATTATAACGGTAACGAAAATACACGAAATAGGAAAACCGAATCTCTCAGAACTTGTACGTGTATCCTCGAATTTGTATGTCATTCTTATTAAGAGTGTGAATAAAAATAGATTAATTAATGCTCCATTCGCAAGCGAAATTTTCGGAGAGGTAGAAGTTATACAACTAATCACAGTTACATTGTGTATAGTTGGCGTCAGAATATGCATAGTTCTAAATCTCACGAAAATATTATGATACTTGTGAATTTAAGATGATTAAACGTAATTATGAATATATATACATATGTTTTAATAATTTATATCATCATCTGCATAGAATAAGAATAAATGCGTAGAGATTATCTACCAAACAAAAAATGTTCCCAATGATTCTGGCGCCAATCATACTGTCACATATATCTCGCGCGGTATCAGTTCAGCAATTATAATATCCCCGCTGAATCTCGCGCCGCAAACGACAATCCGGACTCGCCCGTTCGCTCGCCCGCCTCGCGAGAAGGGGTCTTATCCGGCAATCGAGAAATTACATTACGCGGGGCGAGCGCGCGGGATGGGGAAGTGGCACGGCGCACAAAAAGCACCGAATATCTTTCAGAAGCCGACGAAGGGAGCATCATTAATATCACCGGGACGATCAATCAAAAAGCCAAGCGGCGCGGACTCACTTTGGTGGACGTCGTACTGGGCCTGGAGCTGCCGATGCCGATGGCGTACAGCTCCACCTCGTACCACTGGACGCTGGTCTCGCGATCGAGCTGGGCCGCGGTGGACAGCACGCCGGTCTTCATGTCGATGTCGAATAGCCGATCAACTTGGGCCCCGTCGCCGGAGGTCACATTCGTCACGTAATACTCGATCTCGACGTTGGATTGACGGCTACGCGCGCTCACGCACAAGATACTTGTGCCGATCGGCTCGTTTTCGTAAACGTTGCCTTCGATCTCACCCCGATGCTCCCAAATCGGCTGCTCGTCGCCGTCCTCGCCCGGCACGATCAAGGTCACGTAAGTCTCGGACGAGCGACGCTCCGCCTGGACCGCCTCGTCCGTCGCTCGGACGCCCACCTGATATTTGAAGGAAGGTCGTTCGAAGAGACCACCCTTCGAGGATGATCGCGGAAATCTCATGATGAGCTGACCGGTGTTACGATAGATCCGAAACATGTCCGAGTAGTTAACACTGGAACGGAGCAGCTCGTACGTTACCAGACCGTTGGTGCTGGAATCGAGGTCGCGAGCAACCAGCTGCGTGACCAGAACATCCTTAGTAGAGGACTGATGATAGTTGAAGTTGCCGGCGCGCAGAGGCGGTAGCACTACCGCTGACATGCTGACGAAGATCGGGGCGTTGTCGTTGACATCTTCGACGATCACGATCACCAGTTTCTCGGCAGACAGCCGTGCGCTTGGAGGTTGCGCTTGATCAGTAGCGACCACTACCAGCTTGAAGGTATCCACCTCTTCGCGATCGATCGGAAGCAGCGTTTGGATCACGCCGCTCAACGGATGGATGTTAAAACGCCGCACCTGATCCTCCGGGTCCTGGCTGAGAATCGAGTAGCTGACCACGCCGTTGTTGTTCGAATCTGGATCCTCAGCGGTAATGGTGACAATCGGTGTACGCACGGGGATACCCTCGCGTATCTGACGCACTATTGCCGTGTTCGGAAATACCGGCGGGTTGTCGTTGGTGTCGATCACCTCGACAATCAGGCTGGTGACCGAGCTAAGCCGCGGGTGACCGCCGTCGGTGCATGTGACATTGAGCGTGTAACGTACCAGCTCCTCGTAGTCAAGCGGTTTTCTCAGATACAGGATACCCGTCAGCGGATCGATGTAGAACGTGTCCCTCTTATTACCGGCCGATATAGCGAACGCCAACTCGCTGTTAGGCCCGAGATCGTCGTCAGTGGCCTTGAAACGCAACAGCTCGGTGTTGGTTGGCGTGGTCTCAAGCACGGAAATATTAAATCTATTGTCGATGAAGCGCGGCACGTTATCATTCTCATCGAGCACCTCGATGTGGACGGTCGCGCTGGACGACAATCGCGTTTCCAAACCGGCATCGTGCGCCACGACGGTCAACACGTAGGTATCAGACGTCTCGCGATCGAGCTCCTTCATCAACGAAATCTGCCCGGTAGCCTCGTCTATCATGAAATGGCCATGCTGATTACCGTCCTCCAGTGAATAAAATACATCGCCGTTCAAGCCCTCATCCGCGTCGGTCGTGTATACTCTCAGCAGCTGCGTGCCGATCGCGGCACCCTCACTCACCTGCACCCGATATGGCAGACGCTGGAATTGCGGCACATTGTCATTGACATCGGTGATGTAGATGGTGACCTTGACGCGGTCGCGTAGACGATTAACGCCGTTGTCGGTGACGGTGGCTTCCAGATTGATGAAATTGCCGCCAGTGTTGGTCACCAGGAGTTCGCGATCGAACACGCGCAGCGATCTGACGAAACCATTCCTCGGGTCGACCACGAAGTCCTGCTGACTGGTTGGCAGCGAAAACATGAGATCAGCGTTACGACCGACGTCGCGATCAGTAGCCAGCAGTTTGCCGACGAAGGTGTCAGGCGATTCGTTCTCGCGCAGATGGAAGCTGAAGCTGCTATTGGTGAACTCGGGCGCGTTGTCGTTCTCGTCAATAATATGCACCACCACGGGGACTACGGAGCTCCGCGATGGACTGCCCTGATCGGACGCGGTGACCTCGAGCGCGTAATAGTCCCGTTCCTCGCGATCGAGCGCGTTCTTCACATACAACTGGCCATCCGGAAAGATGCCGAAGCGACCCTCCGCGTTGCCATCGGTAACACTATATAATATTCTACCGTTGGCACCGAGATCGGCGTCTTGAGCCGTTAGCGAAAAGAAACGCTCGTTGACTGGCGTGGATTCCGGCAGCGAAGTCTCGTAGCTGGTCAGCCGGAAAACCGGTGTATGATTATTGACATCCTCGATCGTTACTCGGACTTGGTGCTGGGCGGACAGCGGTTGCCTGCCGGAATCGGTCGCAGTCACCTCTAGATGAAGGACCGTACCGGGCGGCGCACGAATCGGCTTGTCCAGATAAATGATGCCCGAGTTCTCGGCGACCCTGAACTGCCCGCCTGGATTATGCGTTAGGGAATAAATGATTCTGGCATTAGCACCGGTGTCACGATCCCTGGCCCGGGCCAAGCACACCTCTTGTCCCACAGCTGCATTCTCCCGCAAGAAGATCTCGTCGCCTCGCTCACCCCTAGGAAATCTCGGTGGATTATCATTGACGTCCTCCACGGTGATGTTGACGGTTGTCTGGCCATACGCAAGATTGGCGCGCGCTGACAGTTGCAGGCTATAATAGGCGACACGCTCGCGGTCCAGACAGCCAGCGGTGCTGATGACGCCGGTATTCTCGTCGATCCTGAAGTTACCCTTAGAATCACCGAACACTATGGCGTAGTTCACTTTACCCGTGTTGCCATATTGTGTAACACGTACCGTGCCAACCTCCCGATTACCAGATGGAACGGAATCGCAATCGCCACGATCCTCAGAAATGCGAAACTCGTAGCCGTAATTGTCGAACTCGAGATGCTCGAGATCATCCTCGCGTATAATCTCTACTATGGCGTTCCTAGCTGCCACCCGGTCGCCGGTGTCCTTCGCTGAGATGGTCAATTCGTAAAGAGTCTTATGCGCAGCTCGCAGAGAACTTAGCAGGATAACCTCGCCGGTCCTCTCCTCCACCATGAAGAAACCCTCGCTGCCGGATTCCAGAGTGTACCTCACCTGAGCGTTTTCTCGAGCGTCGGCGTCGATCGCCGTTACTTTACCTATCGACGTACCCGCCGAAATATCTTCGGGGATAGTCATTAGGTATCTCCAAGGATAAAAGATTGGTGAGTTGTCATTGACGTCCTCCAACGTTAGCACTACGGTGGCAGTTGAAGACTGCACCGGCATGCCTTGATCCTTCGCTATCACTAAAATCCTGTATCCCGCTATCGTCTCTCGATCCAGGGCGACCATGGTCGTTAGCTGACCAGTCAGGGCATCCAAAGCAAAGGTTTTGGGGTAATCACGTGAGACACTAGGGTGAAAACTATATGCAACGCTACCATTGGTACCCTGATCGTTGTCGACAGCTGTGAGAGTAGCTACTAGACTATAAGGCGGCGTGTTCTCCGACAGCTTGACCTCGATGACGTTCTCGGAGAAGCGCGGCGCCTCGTCGTTTTCGTCGAGGATCGTTACTTTGAGATACGTAGACGCGTACTTAGTATTCGGACCGCCGTCTCGTGCCGATACGTGTAACTCGATGCTACCTTGGACCTCACGGTCCAAGGCAGCCACGGTGGTGACCAGTCCGGTGTCCCTGTCGATGGCAAACCAGCCTTGCTCGTTGCCCGAACCGAACTCGTAATAAATTCGCGCGTTCAGCCCGGAATCCGCGTCCGTAGCCGAAATGCTAGATACGAAACTGCCGATTGGTGCAAGTTCTGACAGCACCGCCGAGTACTCGCTTTGCTGGAACACCGGCTCGTGATCGTTGACGTCGTTTACATGAATCACGAGATAGGCCGTGGCCGATCTGGGCGGCGTGCCCTTGTCGGTGACAACCACCGTCAGATTATACTTGGGTATCTCCTCGCGATCCAACCGGCCGTCGACTCGCACAATGTTGAAGCTATCCGCGTTCTCCAGCCGAAAGTGGCCCAACTCATTACCAGCGCGTATCTCCACGCTGGTCTCGCCGTTCAAACCCTCGTCGTCGTCGATCACCGCTACCGCCGCGACGATCGCGTCCTTAGCGGTGTTCTCGTCGACAGTGGCGAAACCAGCATTCGGCGGAAAGTAGCTGAATTTGATCACAGGATCGTGATCGTTCGCGTCTAATAGATTCACCGTCACGTAAGTACGACCGTCCTGTCTGGGCGAACCGTGATCGCGAGCGAAGACCGTGATGACGCAGCTCTTAGGACAACCACCGCCTGAACGTGCCACCGTGCAGCGTTGTTGGGGGCATTTCAACGGCTCGGCTGTCGTGATCATGCCAGTCTCTGGATCGATTGTGAACTTGCGCTCATTGTCCGGCAGATAGTACGTAAGCTTGGAATTGTCCTCCGAATCTTTATCAGTGGCATGCACCGTCAACACCTTAGTGCCGACCGATGCGCTCTCGTTCAATGCCACCACGTAATCGCTCTGTTGAAACACGGGCGGATTGTCGTTCACGTCCAACACTGTCACGTTCACCAGCAGATAACCCAGTCGCGGCGGTCGGCCGCGATCGCGCGCGCAGATGTTGAGCGAATAGAATTCCACTTGTTCGCGGTCCAGTTTACCAGTGGTCTCGAGATGTAGATACGACGTCTCACCTGTCGGATTCCCGGTTACCTCCAGACGAAACTTGCCATCCGTATTGCCGTCCACGATAAAATAATCGTCCAGCACACCGTTCTCTGGTGTATCCCGGTCGGTCGCGGCGTCCAACAACAACTTGGTACCAGCCACGGCCGATTCCGAGAAGCTAACCGCAATACTGGGCTCCGGAAATTCTGGATCGTTGTCGTTAATGTCAAGCACAAGAATCCGCACTTCGATAGGATAGGTCGGTTGACTCGAAAGCACAACTAGGTCGAACCGATCGCTACTGAGAGCCTCACGATCGAGAACCTTGGCCGTTCTTATCTTGCCGGTCTCCGGATCAAGTACGAATTCCTGGGGCGGCTCGTTGAACCTGTAGGTGAAGTCAGGCTTCACCGGTATCGTGCCTACCAGGGTATCCTTGGGCTCGCTCTCCCTGATCTCGAGCTGGACCCGCGTGTCGACCGCTCTGCTCTGCATCGCCAGGCCCATCGCCGCGGCGCTGTCCTGCGGCAACATTGGTGACCTTCGTGGCACTAACCGCGTGACCCTTTGAGGTAAGTTGCGCGAGATAAAATAGTCGTCGGACGCGACCACTGCCACCGTCGCCGTCGCCGGCGCCGCCGCGTCCTGGCTGACGACCTGGCCGCCATTTTGGTCCACCACCAACAGTAGTCCTAGGAGCAGGGTCAGGATCATCGATCCCCTTATGATCATCTCTTCTGTCTCGCCGCGACACGCCCACCTGCCTTAGCCAAATCTCGGCTCACGGTGACTCGTCGTAGGCGTAAAATCGCGCGCTCCGATTACGCACTACCTGTCGTTCTTCCTCCTCATGGTCGTAGCCGGCGATAATCCTGTCGTCGTCTTCCGCATCTACGTACCGGCGCATTGCACGTATCGCGACATTCCTCCAAAGACGGAGATTAATCGCGTGCGACGACGTGAATCGCCGTCCTCTGTCCGGCGATGCGTCGCATTTTTTTCCCCACCTGGACCAGAGTCCCGATTTAAACCCGGAGTTGGTGGGTGCTTTCTTTTCCGTCTTTCTTCCTCTTCTTCTTCGTATCTGTTTCTCTCTCTCTCTCTCTCTTTCTCGCACACTTTCTTCCCCTATCTCTCTCTCGTTCTCTCCTTCTTTACTCCTCCTTTCCTTCGCCGCTAAAAGTCAAGTGTATACGAGAGGAGACTTCACCCGGCAGAGGGGGCAGTGACCCGCCGAGAGCCGCGCCTCGCGAAACGCGCGTCTGCGGATGCTCGCGAATGCTTCGCGAGCGCGAGAGTGGAACGTTTCGGACGATTTTCCGATTAATGATTCGCGATCGCGATTTGGAATCGGAAGAATGTATCTTCCTCACTCTCCAAGAACGGATTCTCCTCTGGAGAGACTGCTCTCCTTTTTCAGCTCTTGCGCTTCAAGCACACGCATCTACGTCACGTGCTTCGTTCTGTCATATCGCATTTTCACGATGATGAATTTCTTCCGAAAAGGGATGATCGGCAACGTTAACGAAGAATGATTTTTCGTGACGATCTCTATATCGCTCTATATCTCGAAACACTCAGATCCCTCAAAATCCACGGTTTTATCACTAAAGCCCGGATTAAGCCCGATAGAACCTCGCAACGTAAACACTGCACAGAAACGAGGACACACAGAGATCCATTATCCGAAGCACAAGAAGAAAAGAATACGATTCACGATATACGTGTATCCTCGCGAGAGTACCGATCTAACCGAACGAGTTTACTGACCGAGCCCTGAGGGACTCGAATTCGCGATTCACCCTTGAGTTCGCGCGACTCGCTGTCGAACTCGCGCTATCTTTCGCGGAAACTGTCAGGAAGTTCACGCGATCGCGATGCGGCGCTCGCTCGGGTTCGCCGATCGTGGAGCAATCTCACGAGCAACACAACGGGTTCGCGTGCGCGCGCGCGCGCGCGCCTCGGGGTAGGCGTTATCGGGGGGTGAAGACGAACCGCACGCACGGAGGCAATCGGCAGTGGTACCGAGGAACAAAGAGTAGGAGGGTGAAGGGTGAAGAGGAAATAACGAAAATCGCGACGGGACCGCGATGAGCGCGACGTAAGGCCCCGAAAGAACGCGGAACGTGAGCACCGCGAAGAAGAATGTCGCCTTCCCGAGGGCTGACCTGACTCGACTGAACCGAGCCGGTCCCAGAACCTCGCCGCTGCCAGGAGAGGCATTCTTCGGGCTGGCTGACGCCGTCCCTCTCCGATCCATCGGGCCCTCTCTCTCCCCCGCCCCTGTACCCTATCCTTCTCACGGTCTTTGCATCTCCGTTCTCCCTCTTTCTCTCTCTTTCTGGCTGTGCCTTTACCCCGACCACCCCGCGCAAGGCCTATCGATATCACCTTCTCTGTCCGCTCTGAGAAACACCACGGGTTCTACCGCGTTTCCTCGCGCCACAATAATCCCACTCGCTCTTTCTAACAACATCGCTCCCTCTCTCTCTGTTTCTCTCTCCCTTCCTGTCTTTCGTGTCAAGAAACGTTCGATCTCCCATCTTCGTCACTCTTTCCTTCACAAACGCTCATTTTCTTCGCTCTTACCTCGGCTCTCTTTCCCATCTCCCATCCTCCCTCCTTCTCGTTCTCCTCTTTCCTACCATTTTGCCATACCACTGCCTATATCAGAATACAGGTCTCTTTGTCCGTCGCGCAGAGGCCTGTCTCTCCCTCTCCCACTTGCTCTTTCCTGGGGCCCGCTGCTTCGACCGTGGGCCCCGTTCTCCTCCCCCCACCCTCTCACTCGACTCACCTCTCCAGCTTTCCCTCCTCGCCATCTTCCACGCGCGATCCTTCCACCTTCGACTCGCCTCGCGCATCCCGCCGTCGTCTTGCTGAGATATTCTCCCTTTTGCCCTCGAGGAACGAGCAATGCGGAGGCTCAGGTATGCAAGATGGCCGCCGCACGCTGGAGCCCCGTGCGACGAGGACGTTGCTTCGCGTTGACGGGAACGAGAAAGACGTAGTGAGAACAAGAGGGACATCGAGTGGACCAGAGAAAGAGAATGAGAGAGAGAGAGGACGAAAAGGAGAAAAACGAAAGAGGAAGAAAGAGGGAGTAAGAGTAATACGAGGACCGATGAGAAAAAGGGCGACAAGGACAGAGAACGAGAGATGAATAATGCGTGGGGGAGGAGGGGAAATACCTAGAAGGGCAGGCAGGGGGACACCCCGACTTAGGGGATGCAGGCTGCCACGCGGAGAAACATCGGGATGTCAAAAGGGTGGGGCGAGAAAGGTAGAGGCGGGGGTGATCCGCGGGATCCGGACTCACGGCCCGTGTGTAGATATATATCCGCGGACCTATGGTCACTTTTATAATCCGTTACCGCGATCGAGTGTTCCGCTCGATTCTTTCGATCCTCTTTCCCTCGAACTAATTCACCGTCTCGGGTTCCCCCATCTCTCTCCCTCTCCCTCTTTCTCTCTCTATCTTTTCTTTCCTCCTTTTTTCTTACGTATCTACGTAGTTTACTCGCTCGCTGGACCGTTGATTCCCTTTAATCTAGTTTACTAGGTACAATACGGACATGTACGTTAGTCGGTGCTTTGATAGCGTTGTAACCTTACAAAAGCTACAATCGGAATTATAAAATAAGGTAAGGTAGAGTTGCCGTGCTACTCCGCATGGCAACCAAATATCACGCCACGCAAAAATGCACCTCGCTACAGAATTCGTTTGCGCACATCTGACTTTGCAATGGTCATACATATATGGTCCGATTTATGGTTTAGAACCCCAACCGAATTCCGCAGGAAGGAAACCCAGATAGCAAAGAGAATCCAAAAAGAATTCTTTTTGAATTCCTGAATTATGAAATGAATTCTTTTTCCATCTTATTTCTGTTCTAAAATTACTCTTTAGAGTTCAAAAAGAATTCATTTTTGTGTCACCAATTTTGAGCCCTTTTTCAGATACAAAAGGAATTTTTTTTATATTCTGTAAGAATACTAAAGGAATTCTTTTTGAGTTCATTTCGAACAGATTACGCTAATTCATAAAGAATTTTAAAAAGTGAATCATTTTTGAATTCATAACGATTACCTGTGCTATCTGGGAAATTATAGTAACTATATTAAAAAAGTGTCTACTCTTCATACAGGAAATCGAACAGTAAGGGAATCGATCACTAACTATAGTGGTGCCAGTTAGAAATTAGTCAGTCAAAATCGAAGAATTAAAAACATTAAATGATCGATAAGTTAAAAGCAATATATGTGATCGAATAAAATCAATTAATAATTAAAGAATTGATTGTTATTAACGTCTCGATATTCTATACGTTTATTTGTGATTTTAATTTAACTAATAAGTAGTACCTGTGAAAAAATCAAGATATATAAAAAAAACCTTCTCGGTCTGCCTATTCTAAATTCCTACTCTTAAGGACGAACAAACTTGAAAAACTTATTTTGTTGCGTCGAAAAATATAACAATAGGTAAGCCGATTTACGAGCACAAAAAGAGATCCAACAATTTTACCTCCTCCTTCGTTCCTTTTCATTGGACTTTACGGAACAAGGGACAGATTGGATTGACTCGCTTTACGTGGGCTTAGATAAGAATGAGTACGAGTACTCTCTCCGAATGAGTGAACATCCGCCGAAGAACAGGGAGTGACGCGGTTCCTTATCGTATGATGGACGAGTCACCTTCTTCTCGGCCTGAAACGTCGAAGAAAATTGGAGAGGGTTTCACTGATAATAGGTGACAATACGCCAAACATCGCGTTTCGCACTATCTTTACGTTTATTGGGCTCCAAGGTAAAATGCATCCGTTCCATTCTTGAGTTGCGTTGAATCTCTGAATATGCATCTCGTCAAGCAACTGTACGACATGCACCGACGAGTAATTTTCCTTACGTCAAACAATTTATAAAGCCGTGCAAGAAATATATAAATATAGAAATATAGAAATATATATAAACAAAATATAGGTTAAAAATCATTTATTAAGAATTAATAAATGACGAGGAATACTTAATTATAAAGTACTTTATTTTATTTATTATTTATTTCATTTAATCTCAATTAAGTAAATTTAAAAAATAAAAAGATTTATCAAATATAAATGTGAATAGGCCAAATGTCGGTCACCGCGGATCTTGGTGCGTAATAATAATTTTTATGAATTCCCTGTTCATGCGAATTGCGCGCCGCATATTCGTCGGTCTTGAAACACAATCTTTACATGAACCCGGAATTAATTCACATGTTAAATTGACGAGCAATTTAATAATTTTGATGCTAACAGGCATCTATAAGATTCTCCCCTTTCCCCGAAAAACTGTAAAGAAATTATTGCGAAAAATAACCAGGATTCGAACCTGGATCTCCCATCAATCCGTGCGGGCGTCCTACCAATTCGACCATCGAGGCATGTGGTGAACAGGGAATTCACAAAAATTATTATTACGCACCAAGATCCGCGGTGACCGACATTTGGCCTATTCACATTTATATTTGACTATTTCGTCGGTCCTAATCTTATTATTAAAAGATTTATATTTTTATTATTATTTATTTCTCATACTCCTAATGTCGTGCTTAAGATGGCTTCTGATTTACAATTTACAATAGAATACAATTTTACAAATTTAATAGAATACATATAATATTAATTTTAACATTGATTTTCCACACTTATATGTTAAATCTTTAACTTAATAATTATCATTTCATAATTCTGTACTAACTAAAAGATATATATGTTATGTTACCGAGAGTTACCGTAAATACTCGACATCCATCATTTCACGTTCTCACTAGATCCGAAACCCGTCATTTCGCGTTCTTACTAGTAAAAACCCGAAAAGTATATATATATTTTTCGAATTTTTACTAGCGAGAACGCGAAATGACTGATTTCCGGTATTTATGGTAACATATATGTACATCAATAGTATGACATAATTATATGAGGAAGCGTTGAATCTACATAAAAATATAAGTAGATATTGATAGAATTTTGATATTGTAGGATTTGTATATTTACGAAATTTTAATTATTACTTGAAAAATTAATAAATAATCTATTTGTAAATAATAATGAATTTTTAACGTTTTTAAACTTAAATGATTTTCGTTATAAAAATAATTTAGGCATAAAAATAATCTTGGTATTTTATACAGAACCGTTTTAGTAATTTACCGCTATATTATTATCAATTATTTTGTCAAATAAAATTTCTATTATTCCAATAAATTTCTTTATAAGTTACAATAGTTACATAAGTTACTTCTGCGTGCAAAATATAACAATATAATTAAGATTGTGCAATTAACAATAGTGATAAACAATAATATAAAATTATTTTTTGATGCAGGAAGTAAGCAGCGTTCGTTTGTTATCCGAGAGAAATAAATTGAAATTTAGTTCGTAGACTTGTCTCTCGAGGGATACAACACAGGACGTTGAATCGCATGATTAATATCCTGCGTTTCGCTGCGATAACGTGCTCGTGCGTACGCCATTTGCTGTTCTGCGATATTAGAAAGGTCACGACCCAGGGTAGGAGGCGGAGGAATCCCGACATTTATCCGGATATAGAAAAGCCGTGACACTTTGTACGCCGAAATCATCAATTACATTAATCCTCGCATATATCGAGCTCCTCGAACCCTGAAAATCGCGATATACGATCCTGATTGATAAGAACGATTACGAATCCTCGTATCCGCATCTTTGTGTTGACAAGGTCGCGCAAACTCTGTTGAACTATCTAATAGTATGATTAATAAAATGTATTTACGAATGCGTGTATAAATAATATTTTTATAATGAATAACATTTTTCAAAAAAATCACATATGTAATATTTAAAAAATATAGATATATATATATATATAAACACACACATACACATATATTATTTTGTATAATATATATGTATTATAATATTACACAAAAACCCTAAGGGGTTGTGTATTATTCCACAAAAATGTTATTACATTTATATTTTATTTTATTATACAATATAATTATTATATATCTATATTTTTTAATACATATTTTGCAAAGAAGTCAAATGCTTCAAAGACGTTTGTTATATCTTTTTCGAAAAAACTCGCGGCATGAGATTTTATAAGGCGACTGACACGTTGCAACATGCCAACATCGCATTGCATCCGAGCAGAAATCCGATCGTTCTCCACGTGGGTGTACAAAATCGCCGGTATCGAGCACGATTGCTTTTCGCAATAGAGCGAACGAGCTTCTCGGGGATAGAGAGTGAGAAATTGGCAGAAATGTCCTAACAGCTTATTTTGCGGGAGTGCCTCGTCATAAATATGCAGCCGATCGTTTCTCGCATAAAATACCTATTTGCCTCGTTTACGAATATTATTTCGAAAAAATAAGCGAATTAAAAGGATTATTACGATTTATTTTATAATATTATAAATATTAATGTTCATGTTTATGAAAATTAACTTTATAAATATTACAAATATAAATTTATTGTAATTAATATATTGTAATACTTTAATTACACAGATTTAAAGTAATTAATTTTTTCCATTACGAAATTTTTAAAATACAGTAAAACCTCTCTAACTCGAACCTCGCTAACTCGAAAACCTTTATAATTCGAATTTTTATTCAATCCCTATATTCCGTACCTCTACGACTCGAAACACTCGATAAGTCAAAAACCTCTACAACTCGAATTATCTGTTCTCTTGCATTCAAGTTAGAAAGGTTCGACTATATATATGTACGCGCGCACGTATGCACATATGTATATATATAAAATTTGTATACATACCTAAAAATTATATAAATTTTTTAAATTTTTTACCAAAGGTTTTATAGGATAAGAGAATTTATAGGAAAGTAGTCATTCCAAAAAACGTATATGGTATATAATTTATTCAGTACCAACGTCAAAATTTGTTATTGATGTTAAATAGAACGTTACTATTTTTGTACCGAAAGATTTGTCTTCTATTATTACTCTCCAAAAAACGAAATAAAATAAAAAGAATAATCATATCAAAGTTCATATAGTATTTTAATAGAAATATCTTGACATTTCCTATACCAGAATTTGATAAAACTCAGCATGCAAAAACAGTACGAAAGAAATGTCTTATTTCCCTGCCCTTTTTACTATTGCGCGTGGGCTTATCATTGAAACCTATACACTATAGATTGAACATCACTACACTGATGAAACAATATTCCTGTTAGGATTATCTAAGAAAAAGATATATAAATAACTAAATTTCTATTCAAATAAATAATATTCCAAGTTATGAATTTATTAACAAAATGTACATCTATTTGTGTACGTTTAGTACAAAAAGATAATTATTTTTTAAAAATCGCTTCAATAAATTACACTACTATCTGTTGGGTGCACCATAAGCATCTGGCATCCTTTCTATTGTAAATCTATGTTGAGATATATACATTAGAGGAACACCCGGTATCTTCCGTATTCTTCTCTTCAAATCCTTATCGTTTGTTGCAACAATATAACACTTGTGCTGAAATAATAACACAACGCACGATCTAATTTTTTTTGTCTATGGCAATAATCAATAAAGTAAATTTTTATTATCACTGTCAGTCGTCAGATACAAGTAAAGAAATTTGTTAATACTTGCGGTACAATACTTCTGTAGTCTATACTTACTTGCGTCACTCTGTTCACAAGACAGTCATCTGCATAAGTTCCTTTATGCATACATTTCAATCTTTCAAATCGCGGATCCTTGATGATTCTCAATGCCAATTTATACTTCTGTCCAAGTTTTTCTAACTCTCCCATTACACAATCCGTTATATATGGCGTACATTTTGCGTAAAGGCATTCCATCATGTTTTGTATTATATCTAATTTGTTTTTAATGGAAAAGTTAATAAAGTTTGTGTCAATTAAAATATGATACGGTGGTCCAAGTTGTGTATTATATTGGAAGAACAGTGCCGAGGATTGTTTCGGTCTGAAAGAACAAAGTACCATAGCTTTAAAATATTAAAAAATATATGTAACAAATAATAAGTTCGTAACGTCATACAAAGATATTCTATTAGAACTAATATAAAATATAAGATTATATGTGCCATTATTTACACTTCTGTGATTTTCATTTTAGTCTTATCTTCTTTTGGAGTTTTCTTCGATGGCAGCCGTTTCTCTGGTTTTCTATAAAAACAAATACATTTTAATCTTCTTTTAGCATATAATTTATAAAGATATAAGATATATCGAAAACAGTACAGGACATCAACTTACATTCGTGAGTCGCTCAGACTAATCATCCTTTTCATCTGAGCAAATCTCTGCATCACAACTTTACGCGTTTTCTTATTTTTCCCCTATAACATATAATTTCATAATAAGTATTATAACATAATATAATTTAATTATATGATTATATTATCATTATATAGTATTACATTTATTTAAATTAAAGTAATCTTAATTGTCATATCACATTATGTCATAAGGCATATTCAAGCCGACAAAACTAGCCTACGTCGAGCAAATGCTGTATGACTAAAAAAAATAGCATACAATGTGATTTTTCGTACTAACTTGCATGCAATCTAGTAAATTGCTGGAAATGCACCAACATTTGTAGTCATTGGGTGCGTTCAGGAGACACAACCGTTGCAGCATCGTCTTGTCAACACTCGACGTTGATTTATTGGTTCCAGAAGTAAGACCAATCACGTTCGATTGCTCACTCAACGGTTGTGTCTCCTGAACGCAGCCTTACTACATTGTGCTACTCTAGCATGCTAAACCAAAAAATTGCATTGTGTACCTTGGCTTAAAAAGCAATAATACTTTTATGTCGTCAAACACATATGCTTTCGAAATAATATAACATAATTTTAGTCGCAACAGTAAATTATATACTAGAAATTACCATCATTACTAGAAAATAATACATTAATGTTCCGGTTAACGACAGATGGATTTTTATTTTCTGATAATACTATATTCTGTTTTCAAAAATATTTCCGTTATGTAAATAAAAACTAGTACAATATAAGCAATAATATTAAATTTGCAGCATAAATTAGCCAACAGAGAACGCTTATTTATGTTAACACTTATTTAAAAAATAAGTAAACATAATGAACTAAATTAATAAACTAATTACGCAATTTTTTACCATTTAATGCATTTGCTCGACGAGCAGATTAGCTGCATTGCTTGAATGCGCCCATACGCTCAGCATAACCTCCAAATATATATAATTTTTCTGATAAAATATGTTTACTTTTATAACAAAATGCTCTTACCATTATATCTTCTTAAATATGCAGTATAACGCTCTGATCGTTGTACTATAATTGAATGTAATCGAAATTTCTACAATAATGCAATCAATTTTCTTGCTTCGTACCAGGGATCTGCTTCCTACTATAACTAGAGAT
>NJRL01000533.1:124930-135662 GCA_003063815.1 Aphaenogaster rudis
TTAGTGCAATGTGTAGGCGTAATATGAAAAGGTAAGGGCCATGGCACACAAAAAAACGTACGCAGTAAAACTTAAACTTAAGCGAATCGACCAATCATAAGTTTTGAGTTTTAAGATGGCGTTCTCAAGTCTCGATTGTGATTGGTCGATCTGCTTAAGTTTAAGTCTTACTGCGTTACGTTTTTTTGTGTGCCATGGCCCTAAGTTTAACTCTAAGGAAATTAGTTTTGAGAGCACAATATCGGTATTATAGAGCGTTATCGGATCGAGCGTACAAGAGCGTACACCAGGTTATATGTGCGTGCTGCGCGCTCCGCGTGCTCCGACCACGGTATAAGCATTTGTGGCTCCGCCGCTCCGTCCCTTTGGCTACAAGATGGCGGCTGCCGAGAGGTAGTGGGGGAAGGCTAGCGCGTAGTGGGGGAAGGCTGGCGCTTCTCTTATTATAGGACTGCGTTCAGAAATCCTACTCGATGGGTAGAGTAGCGTTTATTAACCAATCATGATAAAGAAATTTTTATTCTTTTTGTCCTGATTGGTCAATAAGGCTGATATTACATGTATCGTACGACAAATTTTTTAGACACGTTGATTGGCTGCTGGATAGAGAATTTCTGGAGACTCGAGAATTCTCTAATAAAAATTTTCAAGCGTATCGATTGGCTACGAGATAGAGACTCGAGAATTTCTCTATCCAGCAGCCAATCAACGTGTTTAAAAATTTTGTCGTACGACACATGTAATATTAGCCTAAAGGCTACTCTATCCGTCGAGTAGGATTTCTGAACGCAGCCCTGAGACAGAAATATGGCGATAGTGAACCTTTCTCTCTCACAAATTCGCGAGAGAGGGGATAAATTGGCGAGAGAGGGGATAACTTTATCCCCACCAGGTTAGTGTTGGCCAACCGCAATCTTTTTCTCAACGTTAGGTTAGTATTAAGTGATTTACATCAGTTTACATCCAAATGATTGAAGGGTGCGAAAGCGGCTTGTATGTAGTTATACTGTGTCCTATCTGTTTCTAGCTTAAGTCAGAGAGGTCTGTTTGTGTTGCTTGCACTTCTCGCACTTGTACTTCTCGTTCTTTTTTTCTTCAACGCCAGCGCGTATGTTTATCTCGCTTTAAGTGCAAGAAGTGCAAGCAACACAAACAGACCTAGATTGAAAACAATTTTAAAAATTCCCTTCAAATGAATGAACAGATGCTGGGGCTCGATTCTTGAATTCATTCGCAAGAGAAACGTATGCGCAAATTCAGCTCTTACAGAAAAGTTGCAAGTTGATTGGTTATTGCATGACTTTTAGCCAATCAACTTGTAGATTTTCTGTAAGAGCAGAATTTGCGCAAACGTTTCTCTTGCGAATGACTTTAAATCGAGCCACTGATGTCTTGAAGGGGTGGCGGGAATCAGGAGCGTAGCCAGGATTTTATTTCGGAGGGGGAGGGGATTTTAAAAAAATAAAAATCCCAGAACAACTCATAACTTTTTTAATTAAATAAGATAACAATATTCGTTCAGGACATTTTCTTTAGACCTTAAAGCCATTTACCATTTCATTTCTCTCTCTCGGCTTTCAACCTTTCATTTTCATATTTTCATATTTGGTTCCAAAATTTCGGAAGGGGGGGGATTTATCCCCCTAATCCACCCCCCCAACCGGTTTCGCTACTGGCGGGAATTGAAACAATGGATCTACGTGTTCGTACGCGAATACCGTGTCAGTCACGCATATAATCACATGTCGAGAGTGTCGAGACTCGAGTGCGTACGCGTACACGTATGTACGTTCGTACGTACGTGCGCTCGCTTCCAGCTCACACAATCAAGAACGCGCATGCGCATACATGCGCGGACGATGAAGAGTACGAAGCACTGAAGGGGCGAAGGAATCAGGTGTGCATCGTTCCGGCGGTAGTTATTTCGAGTGAAATTACAGCCGTTCGGCGCATCGTCAATCGTCGAATCCGAGGTGCGGAATATCCGCTTCCGTCACGAAGCCGCGACGCATGTAGAGGAGAGCCGTGGCCGAACGGTCGAGGGGAGGAGAGGAGAGGAGCGAGTGTTACTTCGAACCCGGCTTTGTAACCGTCCGACCGTCATCCCGATCGATTCGTTCATCTACGCGACGCGGAGGCTTCATCGTCGCTCATCCGCACCACCATGGAAGCCCTGATACCTGTGATAAACAAACTGCAGGACGTGTTCAACACCGTCGGCGCTACCGCGCTACAACTGCCGCAGATCGTCGTTCTGGGCACGCAGGTTAGCCGGAATTTCCCCGCGGCCAAGCCGAACCGAACCGATAACAATGAATGGCAAATCCGCCTCTTTCACCTGGACTTGGCCACTCTCTCCGCTTTCAAGGTTAAACGAATACGCGATCGTGATTCTTTGCGGTAAGAGAAAATTGCGGCAGAGAGGGTACAGTCGAAAGAAGCGGATCTAGCGTCGGTTGTCGACGGACGTTCAAATTTTTTTCTTTGTCACGAACAATGTAACTGCGATCCGTAAGTTGTTCATTGTAAGTTGAGGAAAATAATATTGTAGCTTGAATCATATAAGGCGCGTTCAGGGAGCATGCTGTCAGCGTTATTGCGTCATTCTATATTGTTTATTAGACGTAAAACAAGGATAGAATGATGCAACAGCGTTGATAGCACGTTCCCCGAACGCGCCTATAGGTTCCTTATCATGTTTACTTGTCTAAAATCAATCAAGAGATAAAGTCAAAATATTGTGATTTTGATATCCTTTTTCAAAGGAATTTTGATCATATTCTAGCGACGAAGAGTCGAAGTTAAGTAAAAATGATCCGACGGTATTAGAGACAATATAATAGAGCAAATATTGAATTTTTCAGAGTTCTGGAAAGTCGTCTGTAATAGAGAGCTTGGTGGGCCGTTCTTTTCTGCCGCGAGGGACTGGTATTGTCACGCGACGTCCATTAATACTACAACTTGTATATACTCCAAGAGATGATCGAGAACATAGAAGTGCAGAAAATGGCACTCTGGACCTGGAGGAATGGGGAATGTTTCTGCACACAAAGACAAAGATTTATAAGGATTTCAACGATATTCGCGCGGAGATCGAGGCTGAAACTGACAGAATGGCTGGAGCAAACAAAGGAATTTGTCCAGAACCAATTAACCTTAAAATATATTCGACATCCGTCGTTAATCTGACACTCATAGATCTACCTGGTATCACGAAGGTGCCAGTGGGTGACCAGCCAGAGGACATCGAGTCTCAGATACGCGAGCTTGTATTAAAGTACATATGTAGTCCTAACTCTATAATTTTAGCAGTTGTCACTGCCAACACTGACATGGCTACAAGTGAGAGTTTGAAGCTTAGTAAAGACGTCGATCCAGATGGCAGACGAACGCTGGCAGTTGTTACAAAAATAGATCTCATGGATGCTGGTAAATTTCATTTTCCATGGTTCTTTGTACCTTTGAATTTATTAAAGAGCACAGGACTGATTGTACATAACGATTATTAAATCCATTTTTTTCTTTTAGGGACTGACGCCATAGATATTCTATGTGGCAGAGTCATCCCAGTCAAACTAGGTATTATAGGTGTAGTTAATCGGTCTCAGCAAGATATAATGAATAACAAGAGTATTCAGGATGCATTGAAGGATGAAGTCACATTCTTGCAACGCAAATATCCAACTTTGGCTAACAGAAACGGCACTCCTTACTTAGCAAAAACTCTTAACCGTTTACTTATGCAGCACATTAGGGATTGTTTGCCGGAATTGAAGGTAATAATATTAACGGTAGAATTATCAAATTACAGGGTATAGCTAGAATCTACTAAAGTAAGCATAATTTGGTAGAACTTGTGTTTTTTGAAAACAGAACAGAGTAAATACAATGGTCGCGCAATATCAAACTCTACTTAATTCCTATGGCGGGGATGTCGAAGACAAAAGCCAAACCTTACTACAGATCATCACGAAGTTTGCGAACAGCTATTGCGCTACGATAGAGGGAACAGCGAGAAACATAGAAACCACCGAGCTATGCGGCGGCGCTCGCATTTGCTATATATTTCATGAGACGTTTGGTAGAACGCTCGATTCGATTAACCCACTGGCAGATCTTAGTAAAGTGGACATATTGACCGCCATTCGCAATGCAACCGGTCCGAGACCGGCTCTCTTCGTGCCAGAGGTCTCCTTTGAGTTGCTAGTCAAACGGCAAATACGAAAGTTAGAGGATCCCTCATTACGGTGCGTAGAGCTTGTGCACGAAGAAATGCAAAGTATAATACAGCATTGTGGCACTGAGGTGCAACAAGAAATGCTGCGTTTCCCTAAACTACACGAGCGTATCGTCGATGTTGTGACACAATTGCTACGTAGACGGCTCCCACCTACCAATTCAATGGTAAACTAAAACATCCATTGTACATGTATCCATAACATGTTCTTCATACTCACATTATTTGATTTCTTTAAAAAAAAAAAGGTAGAAAACTTGGTTGCGATAGAATTGGCATACATTAACACTAAGCATCCCGATTTTCACAAAGATGCAGCCTTTGTATCGTCTTTACTGAAGGACGCTGATGATCACCTGAAGCATAACAAACGAGTAACTTCAGCATCCAGTACTATAATCACCAATGACACAGTAAGTAATAATTTCTATTTAATGTTTTTGCGAAATTTATTACTAATTTATTATCCTTTGTGTATAACTTATTGGTAAAAGAATACTGTTTCAAGAATAATGATTAACCCTTTCGCGCCTAATGGGACATGTGTTCCATCGAAGATTTGAAAAATTCTGTTGGATCTCGTGCAGGTCCTGGGGCAAAAACTCGATTTATGTCGTGAAACATAAAGAAATCCAAAGAAAAAAAAAAGTCGGTGCGAAAGGGTTAAGTATAGATAGCAACATTGTTCATCATTATTTTGTCCGCGCCATTTCTACTTTTTTACATGTTTTCGACTAATAGTGACATGTATTTACAACAGATTGTAAAATCAGTCAATAATCAAGATGAGATGAACTCTGTTTCCAATCAGACTAAGGAACAGCAAGGACAACAAAATCACTGGCTGCTAAGTAACTTACTACTCCAGGGAAGAACGGACTCGACTAGTTCCGCGGATGGTTCTCCAATCAGAATGCGTGAAAATAGTAATTCCCCACATCCGAATCCAACGATCGAACTACAGAAAGCGTCCCCGCAACAAAAACCAGTAAATCTGCTCCCTGCGGTGCCAATACAGACGTCTCGAAAACTTAGCGATCGTGAGCAACGGGATTGTGATATTATCGGTAAGGAAGTGTATTATATTTAAACGTCGTATACGTTAACAAATTTTAATTTCAATTTTTTTTTCGTTTGCAGAAAGACTCATAAGATCATACTTTTATATTGTACGGAAGTCCATTCAGGATAGTATACCAAAGGCTATTATGTATTTCCTAGTCAACCACGTGAAAGATAATCTACAAAGCGAACTTGTCACACATTTGTACAAATCAGATCAGGTTGAGGCCTTGTTGATTGAAAGTGAACATATTGCTGTTAGGCGTAAAGAAACAGCGGACATGCTTAAGGTATATAAAAAGTTAAATATAAATATCTTTATAATAATTGATCTTTAATAATTGTTCTTTAATAATTGCTTTAATTCCGCAGGCATTGACTCAAGCAGGTCACATCATTAGCGAAATTAGAGAGACGCACATGTGGTAGTCGAATGCCTAAATCTTTACACATCGGATTCTAGTTGAATTTAGGTATTACATCTCTGTGTTTTAATGAACCGAGTTAAAGGATGTACTTTACCAATGTATATGATGAATCACTGTACATAGCTCTAATCTTTCTCACGCAAGTAAGGTATATGTCGCTATGAGAAGCAATGGTCTTAATACATTACGTTACCCAGTTTTATAGTATGAGCATGAAGAGGGTATAACATAAAACGTACATAAAACGCACGTTTATGTAACCGATCATTATTTGATTCGCGAGATGTAATTTGGGCTCGATCTTTTATTCGGCGTTCTATAATATATGCTGACCCATCGTTGTAAGAAAATCGATTAACTCTTTAAGAACTTGTTTTGTATCACTTATTTTACCACGGGAATTATATATGCTTCTTAAATACTTAGTCTAATTTTGCATTGCCTCGGGTTACAGTGACTGTTAACGAGAATGCAATTGAAGATCATTGTTCCGTGTATTTTCTAGTTCTTCTGTTTGTATAATTTTTTTCCAGAATAGAAAACTGGAAGTATCTATGTTTAGTAGATTGTCGCGTTTTTCACAGAGCTGTAGAATAAACATTGAAATAATTGTTTCAGTACTACACAAATAATTGTTATAAACCGACTAAAAAAATATTATACGGAAATAGAGCCAAGAGAATTGTAACACTGGACAATACACTGTTCTGTTTTGATACCTTCGATGTTCGGTTCAGTCAAGTGTTTGTTGACATAATCCGCGTGCTCGAATAGCAGAGGCATCGCGTCTTTATAATTCCCCTGATACATTTTCGCGATAGCGCTCAGTCTCTTTTGAATCGATTTACGAAGTTGCTTTTCGATTCTCTTTAAATCGACAATTTTCTCGCATTTGGTGCACCGCTGATTTGTCACTCTGGAGAGATCCATCAGATCCGAACACGCTGTGCACTTATAATTCATTGTTTCGGGTAGCGGAAATTTCCAGTTCTGCTTGCAGGCGTCGCATTCGCATAGGAATCGATACTTCTTCCACAAGAACTCACGCCTGTTCAATCTGCTCTCGCTAAGAAAATGAGGTCCATAGCAATCGAGTATCTCGCATCCTTTGCTGATGAACCGCAGTGCTCTGACCACGACTATTCCTGTAAAGAGACAATTATTAGAGCTTCATATCTCTGTCTTCGTCAATTTATACGATCAACTTATTCCTGATTGGATAGCTTACCGTTCGCATAAGAATGGCGAACCACGTTGGGATAACAGCTATGATTCACGAGACTGACCGTGGTGTAAATCGCGGCACCGATATTCCTGGGCTCCCAGACACGCGTTGCCTCGTCATGGACATTCTCGATAATTTCGTACGCGTTGCAATTAATCGCCTGCAAATGGTGCAGCATAGCCACAGCCAACGAAACGAACGTTTCCTTCGTGCATACGACGTCCAGTTTGCTCAAAACTGAGAGCAAACATTTCGCAAGAAAGATCGCCTCGACGGTGCGAATGAGATTCACGTTAGTTTCCACATCGGCGCAATGGGTCTCCAGTTGGAACACCGTTCGGTAATCGAGAGGATTGTACGTCCTCTTCAATCCCAAGTCCGCGCATTCCTTGCTAATGTCGTCATCTTTATCTTTTGCGTTACCATTAGCATGATATCGTAGGAAATCAGGATTCAAGATGCACGTCGTCTCCGCGCTATTTCGTAGCGATAGCGCTTGTACGACCGTCATGCGATAAGCCAACAAAAGATAAGACGATTGCTGGCGTTCGTTGTTTGACAAATTTTCGAAGAAGTAATTGAATACCGAACACTCGTATCGGTGATATATCTCCCACGCTTCCTTGCGACACGCTTCCGTGCAGAAAGACACCTGGAGAACGCGAGACAAAATTTATATCGAAGGATCTGTGGCGTGCAAGTTGTAGAAGATCACGAAAAAAAAGATAAATAAATTAATACGGGAACTAACAGGCAACGAAGGTATGGATAATTAGATTTGGCGCTATGTACATGGCGCGTGGCATGCGCGAATGTAAATCATGCGCTCTACTAACTGTTTGGCAATCACGGCACGGGATTCTAACGCTGTCTTCTAATTTAAGTGTGGCATGGCAATGCAAACAATTCCTGCCGAGAGCCGGTGCGTCCGTACTAAAGGAAAATGGCCGGTCGACAATGAGTACAGCCCCTGGTTTGATGTCTTTTGTAGCCACGAGGTGCCGGCCCTTGGCCTCATCAAACCGCAGCTCAACGCTATCCGGACAGCTCGCGAGACAGCTGTGCGGCTTGCCGTCGACGGTGGGCAACGTGCCGCTAGAAGAATGAGAAGAGGAGGAAGAGGAGGACGTCCTACCACGGGCGCCGCGTTTCCTGGAGGACGTGGCTTCCAACTTCCGGGAGCACTCCCGCTCTAGTTGAAGGCATTCTTTCCTACATTGCACGAAGTGCTTAACGTTTTCCGTGGAGTCGTCATAGAAACTCGCAGGAAGCGCCAGCATGCACTCGCAGTCTCGCAGGCAGCTCGCATAAGCGCGCAGACTGTAGGAGCGCTTGGCGCGCTCGCAGATCACATCTAGAAACACTCTACCGTTCGCACTGGCCGTAAACAGTGCTTGCGTGAGAATATTACAGGTTCTAATCTCCTCCATGCGCTCGTCTCCGGACTCCATCGTCGCTCCAAGCGACTTCTTGTACAGCTGTGCGGCCTGCGCGTCGTCCTTACCCTCGTATGAATCGTCTGGTTTCAAGCCCGCCACATGGGGCATTTCCAGAAGCATTCCGACCATTCCTCGTCTGTCACCCGACGCCGATAGCCTCGCGAATCGAATCGTGAGCGGCTCTTCCTGCGAGACAGCGTCGTGCACGGCACGACGAAATTCGTCGAGCGAGATATTTCTGTAACACAACAGACGAACGATAAAAAAAACAAATTTTTGATACTCCACTTGAAGTTCATAAAGAAATAAGACGATTCTGCAATACAATAAATATATAAACTCTTAATTCTTTTTAAATGGTCGGTGCTATTGAAATGGACAATGTATCAGAAAATTAGAAAGATAAAAGTGCCAATTTACGCTATACATTTGATCTGCAGAAGCAAGAGTTATACTTGGAATAATTTTGAGCATAAAATACAACAAAAGCGATGATATCTAGAAAGATATAATATTCTTCGTACAAATTGATGTCATAATCGTTTGTGCAAGAATATTTTTGCCAGAAAATATATGATTCTTAATATTATTTATTGGGAAAAGTTGGCATATATATTGAAAAACATGAGAGATATTTCTGAGTTTGTATATACAGTGAATTTTTTTTTATTTGCTACGAACGCGTTTATATATATATTTACATATATAATATCGAACACTTATGATATTCAATATATGTACCCACACAAACTTAGAAATATCTTATATATGTAATTATGCTAATATATAATAATATATAATTGATACACGTGTGTCTGAAAATACGCGAATTGGCTGACGAACGCACGACGGTGACCCTAATTTTTCACAGACGACTCACAACCGCAAACGTGTTTCCATCGTTCTTCTAAATTTAACGCTGTAAATTTAATCGTAGATAAGAATAGAGCACGAGCGACGACAGCCCGCCTGGTCGCGGAAGCGAACATTCCGTTCGCGGAATTTGTCATTAGGCGGAGAACCATCCCGGTTTTGCAACGAGTACCTTGAAACCGAACGAGACAACAGATCTGGATGGTGAGACGGCTGTTGGTAGCTGGGATCGGAAAAGAGCAGCTGGCTTACCCCTTTTTCGTCAGAGACATTCCCGCTAATCGTTATCGGGACCGATCGATTGTGCGTTTAACGCGAAACATTCGCGGGGTCTGCCTCCTCGTCACGAAACGGAGATGCGAATGCGTTGGATTCTAAAATTAGGCCGTCGGTGTATTCGTCCCCTCTTGCGGAATGCGTTCGACGATTCCGCTTATAGAAAATCAAACGAAAATCTAGCTTCGATAGAACGTGCAAATGCGCTCACAGAGGAGCGATAATAAAGAATTACGTCCATTTCCACTAATTTAGATTAACTTTAATCTCGGTTTAACTTACTCTTTATCTTTTTCTAATTCTTAGAACTAGTTTTAAGTTTTACTTACTTTTTCTAGTTCTTAAGAATTAGAAAAAGATAAAGAATAAGTTAAACCGAGATTAAAGTTCATCTACATTGATAAAATTTAATCATAGTAACAGATACTGCCAGTCTTTGATAAACGAAATTGATACAAGGTACGTGTAACGGTTGCAATTTTTTTTTCACAATCATTTTGCAATACGAAAATAACTTTTAGTGATAATTCAAATTCGAATCTCCAAAGTACTGGGCGATCGCGTTTTAAGTTCAAGCACATTTTTAAGATAATTTTGACTAAATTCTGATTAACTTTTCAAGTAATACTATTCAAGTGTACCATTTTGTTAACATGAAATATAAAGTTTTTATCGTTTAAAAAGGATTAAATCAGGGATAACGAATTATATAATTAGAAAATTTTGCTTTAAGCAATTCTGCTGATTGAATTAAAGCAAAATTTTCTAACTATGTAATTCGTTCTAATATTTTTTTCATATGTTAAACAAAACATTATTGTTTAATATATTTTTAAAAATTTAGTGAATTATGTAGTTGAAAATTTTGCCGTAAGCGGTTGTGTCAATTGAATCGCCGATTAAGTTAAGTTTATGGGAATTTAATTAAAATCGTTCTTAGGGCAACTTTGGCCAAGCATTAATTAATTTAATTGGCGATTAACTCATCAAGTACTATTTTGTTGACACAGAGATAGAATTATTTTTTTATTAATACATAAAAAAAGATTTAATTGAGAATAAAATCCGTAATTAGGAATTTTACTGTAAGCAATTGTTTTAAGTTTATGTAGGGTTAATCGAAGTTGTTTAAAACGCGTTCTCGGTTTATCTGCACTTTCTGTAATCTCTTCGCTTTTTCTCTCTTCAACGT
>NJRL01000533.1:159930-176910 GCA_003063815.1 Aphaenogaster rudis
GTCACGGTGAGGACGTCGTTTCGGTGTTTGATTATTGCAGCGCGACGTGTTGTGACAGACGGAACTGTCGCGGCTCCGTAGAGCGTCGTCGTCGTCGTATCGCCGCCGCGCGCAAAAGAGAGACACGGCCGCGCAACAATGGCAACGATGGGCAAGGGCTTTCGCGTCTACGAGAAGCTAGACTCGCCTAAGCCGCACTCGGTCATACTCGAGCAACGGGGCCGCAAAGAGACGCTGCTCTTCGAGTCGCAGGCGATCGCGGTTCTTTGTAAGTAACGGGTTGAGCGAAGACGATCTGCTCACGGATACGGCCAACCTTTACCTGTATCCTCCTGCCTGCCTGCCTGCCTGCACCTTCCACCTTTTGAATTCGAGTAGATACGCGTTTCGCTCCCGAGGAGAGAGTCGCAAGTAAGACATCGAGAGGGCAACCGAACTAACGTCGTGACAGCCTCGCGTTGGCGCCGGAATCACAAATCCGGAGCTCGGCGTCCGCCGTTCCGCTCCGTAACGTCTTGATCCTGCATCTCGCTTCTGAACCGTAAATCATGCTGGCGTCATCATTTTAAGTCTCGAGTATTTTCTTTGTATTCACGCAACACATTGAAAAGTCTGTTCTGATTTCCATTCCTAATTGCCTTTTTTATACAATAATAATATTTATAAAAGTATTTTCAATTTGACAACCGAGGATTTTCATGCGTATATGTCGCTTGCAGCTGCCGAGGAGTACGAGTTCCTGAAGTCAAAGTACACCAAATTGTTGGACGCATACGGTTGCCTAGGTGTTCTGCAACTGAACGCGGGCGAGAATACTCTATTGTATCTCGTTCTGGTTACCGGATGCTATTCCGTTGGAAAGATCGGCGAGTCAGAGGTTTTCCGAATAACGCAATCGACTTTTCTGCCCCTATTCTACAGTCAGGGAACGGAAGATCGCGTGTCCGAGGTCAGGAAAGTCCTGAACTCCGGAACGTTTTACTTCTCCTGGTCCTCTGGACAGGAGTCGCTCGATATCACCCTAAGCGCTCAGAGAAGATGCAAATCAACGACTACAGATAATAGGTTCTTCTGGTCAGTACGATACAATCTTATAAAGAACTCTTTTATAATATAGACTTTTTATAATAGAAAGTTTTCAAGATTCAAACGCAAATTATGTATGTTTATTGAAGACAAAGACTGTTTGTGAAAGATAAAGACAAAAAATGATATCTAATCTTATAATTGTTGCAATTAGGAATCGAATGTTGCACATTCATCTATTGAGATATGGCGTAGACACGAGTCAATGGTTATTGAAAGCAATGTGTGGTAGTGTGGAGATTAGAACTGTCTATGTCGGACACAGACAAGCTCGAGCGGTACTTATGTCTAGATTAAGTTGCGAACGTGCTGGTACTAGGTAAGATCATTTTCTTCTATTTGATAGAAATGTATGTGATGAGATATACACTCATAGACATATCTCCTCATTTGTAATGTTAAGAATTATCAGTGTCTGATAAGAGGAACATCTCGCGCAATAAATATAACATATGACTAATCTATAATCATGTATATGCGTTGCGATAAAACAAAAATCTGCTCGAACATATGGTCTGATTAAAATACGGTATGTCGTTATTAGGCTTCTGTTAAAAACGTACAAAAATGACCTTTTGTCTAGATTCAATGTTAGAGGAACGAATGATGATGGACATGTAGCAAATTTCGTGGAGACAGAACAGGTAATCTACATAGACAACGAAGTAACATCTTACATTCAGACGAGAGGCTCAGTACCGTTGTTCTGGGAGCAACCCGGTATACAAGTCGGTTCTCACAAAGTGAAAATTTCACGTGGCTTCGAGACTTCCGCGCCCGCCTTTGACAGGCATTTAGATATGATCAAAAAGCGGTATGGTCAGCAAGTGGTCATCAACCTCCTTGGCTCTAGTCTAATTGGCAGCAAAGAAGGGGAAGCAATGTTGAGCCAGTTGTTTCAAACTCATCATAATATGTCGGAGCACAAGGACGTACCGCACATTCTGTTTGATTATCATCAGGAATGTCGCGGCGGAAACATGAAGAATCTGTTAAAGCTGAAAGCGAAAGTCGAAAAGTACTTGGAGTCATTCTCACTGTTCTACGCGGTCGGCAATACCGTAATTCTCGAGCAGACCGGCACTATCAGGACAAACTGTCTGGACTGTTTGGACAGAACAAACTGCGTGCAAACATTCTTTGCCCTCGAGATGTTGGCCAAACAGATGGGTCTGTTAAAGCTGATGGAAAAGCAGCAGATGGTCTCGAGATTCGAAGAAGTATTTCGCCAGATGTGGATCAACAACGGCAACGAGGTCAGCAAGATATACGCGGGTACCGGTGCTATTCAGGGCAGTTCTAAACTGATGGACGGTGCGAGATCGGCAGCTAGAACGATACAGAATAATTTACTGGACTCCAACAAGCAGGAGGCAATCGATGTCCTATTGTTAGGTTCGACGTTGAACACGGAACTGGCTGACAGAGCACGTTTGTTGTTGCCATCCAATATGTTACACGCCGCGCCAAATCTCTTACGAGAGATGTGCAAGCGCTATAATGAATATGTGAATACGATGAATCTTAGAGTGAGCATTGGTACTTACAACGTTAACGGAGGCAAGCATTTTAGAAGCGTAGTTTATAAGGATGTATCCCTGTCCGATTGGTTATTCGATGGACCAGGCAAATCTTCGTGTAAGTATTCTTCTGAAAACACTGGGTCATTATAAAGTGTACAAAAGAATTTTGTAATAACTTTATATCGTATAAGATATTTTTTAATAATTCAATTTGTAATATCTTTTTTCAGCCTTGGTAGCTTTACAGCAGCATGATAATGTTCCTGTAGATATATTCGCGATAGGATTCGAGGAGATCGTCGACCTGAACGCCAGTAATATTATGGCCGCCAGCTCGGACAATGCCAAGGCTTGGGCCGAGGAGTTGCAGAAGGAACTGTGCAAGGACACGGAATACGTGCTCGTGACATACCAGCAGCTAGTCGGCGTCTGCCTGTACCTATTTATACGACCTATGCATGCACCATATCTACGGGACGTGGCGATAGACTGCGTGAAAACAGGATTAGGAGGCGCTACCGGAAACAAAGGCGCCGCAGCGATTAGATGTGTACTGTACTCAACGTCTTTCTGTTTCGTGTGTGCGCATTTCGCCGCCGGCCAATCTCAGGTGAACGAACGTAATGCCGACTATGCTGAGATCACGAGGAAGATAACGTTTCCCATGGGTAGAACCCTGAACACTCACGATTATGTATTTTGGTGCGGCGATTTCAACTACAGAGTCGACATGGACAAGGATGAGATGAAGGAATTGATCAAGCAAAACGAATTTGACCAAATACTGCAATATGATCAATTGAGGGTACTATGTCATATCAGAAATTCACATTTCCTTTGTTTACTGAGTCATATAGGAAAAACAAAAATTATTTTTTATCGTCGTAATATTGAAAGGTTTAGTTGCTAACAATATATACTTTATGAATCTTTTAATTTTAAGGTTCAACAAGAACAGGGCAACGTCTTTAAGAACTTCCTGGAAGGACCCATCAGTTTCGCTCCTACATACAAATACGATCTGTTCTCGGATGATTATGATACCAGCGAGAAGTGTCGTCAACCCGCGTGGACGGATAGAGTTCTGTGGAAGCGCAGAAAGCAAATACCTGATATTGGTTGGTTTTTTCTACCCATGGACATTTGAATAAAGTATACGTATAAATATAATTGTATTTGTGTATTAACTTAAACTGTATATTTTAGACTCGTCTACAGACTGGAATCCAGGAAAGCTCATTTATTATGGTAGGGCGGAATTGAAGCAGAGCGATCATCGACCGGTAATCGCGACGATCGATATAGACGTGCACTGTGTCGATCCCGAGAAGCGAGAGCGCGTGTTCAAGGAAGTGATACAGGATCTGGGTCCGCCCGACGGCACGATAATAGTTAAGGCGGTGGAGGACGTCGAGGACATGGACAGCGTATTCGATAATAATCTCATGTTTGCGCTAATACAGGATCTGTCTCACATCGGTGAGGCAATCCTAGTACGTTACGTTGACGAGACCATCTGGGTGACATTTAGAGACGGCCAATGCGCCCTGGCCGCGGCAAAGAAGGGCATGACGCAGGTGTGCGGTCAGACATTGAAGCTGTCGCTGAAATCACCTGATTGGGTACAGCTGATCGAGAAGGAGATCGAAATTTGCAGCAACACCACAGTCGCTCAGTTCACAGCGGATTCGCCATTGAGAAGTCCCATGCAACGATTAGAACAATTGGAGATCGCCGAACGACCGTCTCCCAGCAGAGGTAGCCCGAACGGCGTGATGCCACCCCCGAGACCGGCCCCACCGGGCCGACCCCCTCAGCCACCGAAGAGTCCCGCTCATGAGCGGAAGCAGGTACCGCGAGCGGGTGTCTTCAGCGTGATTCCTAACCAGTTTTCGCGCCCGGTAACGCCTCCGGTTGCGAATGCGGTGGAAGATGATCAGCAAGACGAGAGACTGTCGCCGGACTCGGCTATCTACGAAGAGATACCTGATGGATCGCCCAGTTATCCTGTACCAAATCGACCGCCGCCACCGTTACCGCGTATGGACGGTCCTCAGGAACCATTGAGCAGACCACCGCCGAGCTCAGTACCTCCTCCATTGCCGCATAGGCAAGCCCCGCCGCCTCCGCAGCATCCACCGCCAAGTCTACCCCCGTCAAACGTTCCGCCACCCGTTCCAGCAAGAACCACCGGTGGGCCGCCTATTCCGGCCAGAAATCCTCACTAAGAAAGGGACGCAAAATAGATAGGACGCATATCCTGTTAGGCCAGACTTCCGGTATGTTTAGCATTAACTAGTACGTGTGATTATTTATGAGATTAAACGACGAGTCGACGGTAGTCGGCGAGTCTTCACTTCCAAACTGAGTTCCAGATCCGCGTAACGTAGTTAGGAATCCCGAATCTATTCTGTGATTACTCTGAAAGTGATCGGTAGTTATCACGAGTCATTATCGGAAGTAATTACAAGTTATTTTCGATCTCCGATCGCGTAATTAATTGTAGATTTGTACTCGTAGGTCATTCTTGAGCTTATCGAACATCGTATTTTGCGTTTTCATGTTTGTGGTTATATAATCCTGTTTATCTATTCTTACAGTGACGCGGGAAACCGTCACTTGTTTTTGCTCCGAATGTTTAAAATGGTGCAAATGGGTTATTGTTTCGAAGATCCGATCGATTTATAATTGTTGACGTGTGACACAGATTTAAAATGTATATTCAAAACCCGTTGAAATTGTTGTAAAATTGGATATATCACGAACACGTTAATGTAATCATCAGAGTTTAAACGGCGAAATACTTGCGGTAATAATGTTATAGTTGTCACTGCTTGTATTGTATATTAATAACTTAAGATGTAACTCTCAATGTTAGAATCACTTTTAAGGTTTAGGAGTCTTTACCGTATCTTAGTAGCGTAAAACTACCAAAAATCCAGCTATGGCGGGACTCCGAGAAGCGAACTTAATTTTACAACCAAGCGCGTGTGTAGGATGGTACGACAGAAAGAAAAGGGTAGACTCAAACACAACAGTATTCTCACAGATGCAAGGTAAGATATTTCTTATAATTGCCCACCTGAATTTCCCCTTTCTAACACGGGGTGTTGAAGGCGGCTAATTCAACTAATTTAAGGTCATCCTAAGTGTAATTTCGTTTCGTTTACCCTCTCTTTTCTTTAATTTTAAAGTTCCTATATTTTGCATTCCATCAAAATTTTTAAAACGTCCGTCCCAACGGGTCCAACGCCCACCTATATTTCTTTTCTAAATCCTCTCAATTTTTATTCTCCAAGGGACACAGTACCATGTTTCCTATTGCGCATGATACAGATGTCCCGTGATTTTGACTGCCATGTTACTTATGTAATGAATAACGAATGCGAATTAAACGGAGAATAAAGTTGTTGCTCGTACACATGCGTCATAATTCATAAGAAAATACATATGACGTGGCAGTCAAAATGTTAATTTATAGGTATTTTCCAGCAAGATATATAGATGACAGTGTGACACTGTGTTCAACGTGGAGCGTTTCAATTGTGTTACAGTGTCGTATTGCGATAATGTAAAAATCTAAGTACAATTTGGAAATTTTCCTCAATAAATTTCCTTTTTTATTTCATTTTTACTAAAAATGTAAAAATACTCACAAGATAAAATGCAGCAACACCTGTTGTACTAACTAGTGTGCATTATATTATTATACCGTGATTTTTATTACATTATTAACATATAAATGATTAATAATAAAAATAAAAACTGCATTCTAGTAATACTTTCAAAAGCTAAGCCGAGTTTCAATCGTTCCAACAAGTACCGTACACGGCACAACATAGTGTATTGTCCTTGCTGGAAAACACCCATTATAAATTGTACATATTCCTATTTAACCCGCCCTTAATTTTCATCACTTCCAATTCAGTTACGTAAAAGTGGCTCTAATCGCGGGAAAATGGACGTATATATACGTGTAAATTAGTATAATAAAGATGGTATAACCAGCGTAAAAGAAAATCGTTTCCGACGTACACTTATGTTACGTGTATAATACGGGTTTCGTCCTGCACCTCGGCAACACGCACTTCACGCTTGCGTGCGTAGTTGATGCGGTTTATCAATTAGATCTACCCTCACCTGTACAAGATGTAAAACATTGAACATGTATATATGTATTGAATGGGCTAATAAAGAAATCAGTCGGGAACGGAGAAAGCGTCGGCTCTTAAAAAAAGAGATTTCATTTATTGATCTAAGCTGTATAAAGAGATTTGATTTCGACTTGTCTTGTGTACTAATGCTAACGTTGTCATTACATCCGTTTGGCAAAGCGAGGAATGAGAACGACACTCCTCTGTTTTATTACTTATTAATACGTATATATAAAAAGGAAAGAGAAGCTTGTACAAAAATTTTTCTCTCAAACTGATAAATATATACTGTAAAAAAAGAAGCACAGAGAGCTGTGTCCGATATCCGTCGAGATGTTGGATTTCTATTTGTTATTATAATGCAAGTAGATATGAGCAGAGACGTATTTTTACTTAGTACGTAATCACTTTTAGCGTAATAAATTATATACAAGGAAATATCACTAAATTAATAGCTATCTAGTTCTTGGTTAGTATAGTTAAATACATTTAGCAAAAACAAAGCAACGATCATCTTAATCGGGAGTAGATACATTTTATATATTTAACATTATCGCCTTGAATTTTTTTTTCTTTTTTCTTCTGCGCACTGTCCGAAAGCAAGAATTATCTCTTAGAAAAAATGGTTAATAAAAATTTATTAACCTAAAAAGAGATAAATATAGCCAAGGAACTAAAATTTTTTTGAAAACATGATTACTTAATCAGATCAATATATATATATATTGTTAATTAATTTCCCCCAAATTTATAAACTGTACATTTATAAACAGTGCGTAAAAAAAAAATTTCTTGGCGACAACGCAAAATGTTTCAGCCTGATATTTGACTCCCGAATATTTTTAATACTTTGTTCGTAATTTGAGAATACTTCGTTGTCTAATCGCCGAACGTAAAATCAATAAATTAAGGAGTAATACACTCGTACTAGAAATCCAGATAAATTTACGCAGAATTTTTTACAAAGGATATTTCATTAAAGACTATAAAATCGAATAAAGAATTACATAATACCGTGATAAAATATTCCAAAAGCCTAATGTGTGTGTATGTGAATAAAATCCTCGCATAATTAATATGTATTCGTGTTTACGGATACGCCTCTCTTAGAACTTTCGATCAGTCTCTTCGTCATTTTCCCGTGCATTCGCGAAGATCAACGAGTCGTCAACGTGTTAAGATATACATCCTTTCTTTTTCGATAGTTTGCTGATCGAGTATTGGAATGTTTAACTCAGTAATCCGCAATTACTCAAGTTATTCTTGATTATTACGTCAGTCACGGCGTCGAACACAAATTGTATATTGGACGTGTCTGTGGCACACGTGAAGTGCGTGTAGATCTGCTTTTGATCCTTCCTCTTGTTCAGATTCTCGAATTTCATCTGGATGTAGGAGGCGCACTCCTCATAGGTGTTGGCGCCCTTGTACTCCGGGAAGCAGATGGTGAGCGGGCTCCTGGTGATCTTCTCCTCGAACAGGTCTTTTTTATTCAGGAACAGTATGATCGACGTTTCAACGAACCACTTGCTATTGCAAATCGAATCGAACAGTTTCATTGACTCTATCATCCGATTCATCTCCTCGTCCTCCGCCAACACCAGATCATAGCCGCTTAGAGCGACGCAGAAGATGATCGCAGTGACGCCCTCGAAACAGTGTATCCACTTCTTTCTCTCAGACCGTTGACCGCCAACATCGAACATTCTGCGAAGGAAATAATATATTATAACACCTTATCTTGAATTTTTTCGTTATATTTTTAACATAAAACTATTGCGTCTTGACAGATACGCTTTATTTACATAGACACAATGGCTTTATATATATATATATATATTAAAATATCTTTTGTAAGAATTTTTTATAACGCATATTTAGGAATAATTTGTTTAATGATATCATAATTTGATTAAAATGGATTAAAATGTCTTTGGATAATGGTATGTAAAGAGATACGCAGCGTACTTGAAGTGTAAGCCCTTGAAAGAGAAATGTGTCTCCACGATTCCGGTGGTTTTGACGCGCGTTCGCAGAACATCCTGCTGTGTCGGGATGTAATTGTGTTGCGTTATGCGGTCAAGTGCGTTAAGGTAGTACGCTGCCGAGTCGTTGAGCTGGTATTCCCTGCTACGCGCGAAACAGAGCTGCAATCCCGGGTCCTGCCATAATCGCTTCATTAATAGCACTAGTTCCCCGGTCAGCTCGCCCTCCTCCGCCGCCGATGCTAGGGTGAAAAATTGTCGCGCCATATCCTACAACGCAAAACAAGGCTGATTATCTAATGTGCCAGTGGGGCACGAGAAAGTTAGCGAAGTGTAGTTAATAATGCACGATATCATTAGAGTGATGCAAAAGAGTTGTCATCTACTACAATTTTTATAAATAAAACTACGCTTTCTGAATTATTTTTTAAAAAATTAAATTAAAAAACTATTTTCTAAATGAAAAATATGTATTGAAAATAATGGTAACTAATTTAATAAAAAGAAAAAAAGATAACTCCATCATATTCAATTTTTCTTGACGAAAATAACGAATCTTTTGCAACAATCCAGCAGAAGGATGCGAAAAACTTACTGCTTTACTAGGTTCAGCAAAATCGATTCTAAGGTCCCCCATGGCCCTGATTATCGTCATCAGACTTTGTATCGTGTTGCTGTATACCACTGGGGTGTACTGTTCGCATTCCTCTTTACTGTAGCCGGTCTCGTGAATGATTTTCATTTGCTTCACTATCGTGGACTTGCCGGACTCCCCAGCACCTTAAATTTTAGCACATGCATGTGTATATAACATGTAAAATAATGAGGATTTAATAAACACGTTCAGGAATTATATAATTGTACTAAACATATTATATTAAATATTACTATAGCTGCGTTCCGATGGATATTCACTGCCAGTACTGAAAATCTATAGTATACGTGACGTTAACTACAGATTTTCAGTACTGGCAGTGAATATCGGAACGCAGCCTATATCGAATCAAACGTAAATGCAGTATTACGATAATTACTCGATCACATGATCGAGAAGTTTGCGAATCTTCCTTGACATAATAATTAAAATCGCCGTCTCGCCGTGCATTGTTAATGCAGCAATTCATTTGACGTATGACTCGCAGGCTATTTTCGAATCAATGCGAGTCTATGCAAATATATCACACTCGGGACTTCGCCAGATACGAATCTAATTAACCGATTAATCATCAGCGCTTTCGCCGATGAATTTCGTCCGATTCATGATCGGTCTTGCCAATCATCGCGGAGACCAATAACTTGTTTTCCCCTGCTAGAAAGAGCAATGTTTTTTTTTCCTTAAGCGAGACGAAGATAATTCCGTGATCTCGAAGAGACGTAATCTCGTGATTCACACGCGGTCGATGATTCAAGTTTCCCGTAATGATGCACGCGCTCTTCATCTGCGTTTGCGCACTTTCGGTCAAGAGTTTAGAAATTTTTCGTACACGTTGACAATCTTAAACAATACTGTATCTTTAGCATCGGTATTGACTCGATATTAAACATATCTAATGTTTGACAATAATAACGAATAATAAGTATTGAAGTAATTTCGCGTAATCAAATACATATTATCTGTAGCCTATTAGCGTATGTATGTACAACAAAGGAAAACATTTGCTCCAATTTAAATCTGAAGTGAATCACGCGTGATTCATCTTTTCGGCGTTTATTTTCGAATTTTAATCTAAATGAATCGAATTTCTTTGAATCCATTACTTCGATCAGATATAATTGCGAGTTTGATTTTTTCCAATCCTTCAACATCTAAAAGTAATACTGAGAGAAAAATTTTTTCAAATAAAAAAAATACATTTTCTTAAAACCATATCTTTTAATACAAATATTTGTTTGTTCTATTTAAGAGTAAAAATATTTAATTTTAAGTGAATATACATGTTACCTTAAGTATGTTATTTTGTACATTTACATTTTTTACATTTAAAAAAATTAATATTTTATAAGTAACCTAATATTATTAAACTTAATTAAATTGTTTTCTAATATTAAAAAATCTGATTATCTTGAATATATAAAAACTCGGACAGTAAATATTTTCTAGAACAAAAAGAAAATAAATATTAAATTCAAAATTATAAATTATAAATATTTCAATTAAGAAATGTTCAGACTTGAATACAATAAATAAGCTAGGACCCACCGAATAAATAATTTTTTGTGTAAAAAATACAAAAAAAACTTTTTTTTGTATCAAGATATTTTTTCTCTCAGTGTAGGATATGTATAAATACAATCAGTTGCAAATTCAATTATTAAAAGGACGTTCGATAGTTGTCGGTAGTTCGATGTAACACATGTAATTTTCTTCTTTTTTTTAAAGGAATCACGCGGCGGCGAAACGGACCGCGTTTTTGGCGGACGAGAGGCGACGAGAGAGCGGGACCCCGATTAAAACGTACGACGTAGCGCAATTTCGTGTCTGCGAACTGGTACCGTCTACACTCTACCGTAGAAGGAACGTGAAACGTGAAACGTGACACGCACACGCCGCGGGAAGCGCTTCGCGAGAAAGAAGGACGCCCGTGTTCGCGCGATCGAGAGCGCATTATCCGAAAGGCGCCGTGTCGCGAGACGTTAGGAAAGCCTCTCGTCGCCTGGATTAGGCGCAACGTCAACCGCCACGCTTCAGCTCTTTCTCTTGCCCCTGGCACGAGTTGCTGTTACTCCGTTCGATTTGTAGGACTGTAGGATTCCAGGGAGAGACGGGAAGGAAGTCGCTAAGGAAGTTCGGAGGTCGTTAATTCTTTTCACGCAGGATTCTCGTGTTTACTCCTTGATCAAGATGATGAAATATACTTCAAGACTCTGGAAAGAGAAAGAGGAAAATGTCTCACAAGACATAGAGGGGAAAAGGCGAGCGAATCTACGCGGGATCGGAAGAAATGTAATCTTACCAATGGACAGTAGTGGCTCCTCTTGATTACAACCGGTTGATAAGGGATTGATATGGATTGATATATCTGGGGTGCGTTCAGGAATTACGCCCAGATAACTCTGGTGTGCTGAAAAGCTATAGTATGTGTGACATGAACTATACACCAGAGTTATCTGGACGTAATTTCTGAACGCACCCCTGAAGTCGTATCTCATGTTGTGACCGTTTTCTTGGGAGCACTAGGATAAAAAGAATATATCGCGGTATATCCGGAAAGGAAGATGAAACGCTAAAATAGGATCTAATAATAATTCTTTCCTGATAGCGTTTTCTTCCTAACAGCGAGACGCGTTCGTGATTCATAGGAGGAAGAAGGTGCGGAAGCGGCAGCTAGATTCAGGCGTGATTCTGCAGATCGTCGGCAACGCGGCGCCTTCGGGAGCGTTCGGCGGGTGCGTGGTGTGTCCGATACGCGATACACGCGCGATACGAGACAAGACGACGTACGAGGAGAAGGAAAGAGGGAAGGAAGGAGAGGGAAAGAGAATGAAGAGAAAGAGATCGGCGTATAGGCGCGCCGTCGAGCAGGGGATGCAAATCTACCGTCGTCTCCCGAGAACCGGAACTCCGAAACCGGGAAACGACGGTGGGAAGCCCGTCCGGAGGTCCGTCCTCGTCTCGATCTTCCTGTACGCTCCGCGCACCCACCTTACGGCGAGGAGGTTCGGTACACGAGGAATTCGGGAGTACCGGGTTATCGTATTGCGAGAAGCGGGCATTTACCGAGCAGCAGGAGCTTGACCTCGCTGGCGGCGCGCTCGCCATCAGCACGGAGGTCCTTGTCGATCTTCTTGGACCGCTCGGCGGCCTCCTTCTCGCCGGTGGTGCTCACGGCGCAGCCCATCCCCGCGCCCTCGCCGGTGACGGTCTCCTCTCAGCACGTCGTCGTGACGGTAATGACGACGACGATGTTGACGATAACGATTAACGATGGTGGGTGCCGATCCGTCGATCGAGCAATCCTGTCACGCGCACCGATCCAGCAACACCATGCGCACAACACACAACGTATCCCGTGTAGCACCGCACAGTTTCTAACAACCGCTACCAATACTGCCGCCGCCGCCGTCGCCTCCTGACACTTGTTGCACGGACGACGTCGTGTGGGAACCGCCCGCACGCGGTCGCGCTCGCATACACGGACGCGAGCGCCCGACGATCTCGAATCACTCACTCGCGCGCGCGCGCATACACACCCATACACGCGCGCGCCACGCAGGCACGCACGCGCGCACGCACTCACTCACGGATGCACACGACGCACGCGCGCGCGCGCGCCTGTCTCTCGGTCGCACACGCAGCTGCGCGGCCGCGTTCTCGCGGCGTCGCGTTCCCGGCGCGCCGGCGTCCGCGAGTATCCGCGGCGGCAAATGGGGAAACTCCCGGGCCTCGTCTCGAATGAAACGAAAACGAAAACGCGACGACCCGGCGCGATAACGACGGAGGGGGTCGGGAAGGAAGGAGACCGGCGCTCGAGACACAATCCGACCGTTCTGCTCTCTGCCTCGATAACGGAACACGGTAGCGCGCACTTGCACGGCGGCACAGTGGCACAGTGGTCCGAGCCGAGTCGACGTTCGAGCGAGCTGCGAGCGCAGCCGCCGCGATTGGAGGACCGCGCCCGCGATTCGCCGTTCGTCGCCGCATCGCGTCGCGCCGACCGCTCGGCCAATCGAAGCGCGCGACGCCGCTCGCCGCCGCGCCGGGCCAGTGCGCGCGCGCCTTTGCATTCCGCGCATGCGCGCCACCGATTGAACGCAGCGTTCGATCGCGACATCGAACGCTGCGCTCCCCTAGCGCGCGCAAGCGCGGAAATTTGAATCGCTTTTGAATTACGATTTGAAATCTGGAAGTGATTCTTTACTACGCTCGTCGCGGGAACGTCTTTTATCCGCCGGATTTATGTGCCTCTGGCAGTTAAACGCTAAAACTGGGAGGCTTAAGAGGATGATATACTTTCAATCTCTACGCACTGAACTATAATATACTATATTATAGTTCAGTGTCTCTACGTTTCCAATTTCCGCGATATTATCGACATTTAATCGTGGCGACTGAACCCACACAGCACACTTTATCCTGAGAATATCCCAAAGTGATCCACATGTCCAATGCGATCCCATGCACATCCTACGGATTATTGAGATATCCCTCGGATATCTAGTAGATATCGCGATAACGTGTGCTGTGTGGGAAATAACATATCGTATTGTTTATTTCTTTCTAAATCGAAGCGGATGCAAAGAAAATTATAAATGGATTGCGACATTAAAGCGAGTATTATAAAAACGAAATCTATCCTTCATCTCTCCTTCTCCTTTTCAATACATATAAATATATATATAAAGTATATCTTTTAAGATATATGCGCTGGATGCAGATATAATATCCATATACATATGTATATAATATAATCCATATACATATGTATATAAGCAAACTGTCCGCAGTATGCTAGCAGATACCTGTGTGAAGTTTGTGCTCCCCCAATGTCGAAAAATCAAAAAAATTTTTTTTGCCAACGTTTGCCCATCGTTTGCCCACGAATGCCCCATTGGAATTTTTGTTTCCCCCCTCTAGTTCAAAAGTTATAAGCAATTCAATTTGGGGGGGGGGGCAATTTTACACTGGCTCCCCAATGTTAAAAAATCAAAAATTTTCTTTTTGCAAACGTTTGCCCACGAATGCCCCGTTGGAATTTTTGTTTGTCCCCCTCTAATTCAAAAGTTATAAGCAATTCAATTTTATAGTGTGTATACGAATGAAGATTTTGATTTTGAGAACAGATGTCTGTAAATGTATTTATCAAATATAAACACATTTATAAATATTTACTAATAGAAATTGTTATACATTATTCAATAATTATATTTTCTCTAACACTAGTTTAAATTGATAAATGAAATATTTTATATTAAAATAGAGTGTTAAATATTGAATGATAAAATATAATGGGCAAACGTTTGCAAAAAGAAAATTTTTGATTTTTCGACATTGGGGGACTAACTTCACACAGGTCCAGCAGATTGATAGCAAATTCGAAATGATCAGCAAATCAGAAATAGTTAGCAAAAGAACATTAACTGTGTCTGCATTATCGTGTCTTGCAGGCAGTTTGTTAACATAACATGATAGTAGACTAACGGCAGAAATCGACCATAGATTCCACTCTATTTCTACCTCTAATTTGCATCAAACAAATATAAGTAACAAGCACGTCCAAGTCTGCTTAATTTCTCTATCATCATATTTTGTTGATAAACTTAGCTATATTTCTGCCAGCATTCTACCAACTATTTACATAGTATATGCCACATTCTGTATCAAATCTATAGCTTTTCTTTTAATAAAATTTGTAATAGACACTTTGCGGAATTTATTTTCGACAGACTTGACCGTCTGGGATACTTACGACATGCATTCGAAACATGTGTTCGTAGCATATTCTTCGTCTCAGATAGTTTCAATTATGATACTTTTCATTGTTTAATTTTAACTTTAATTTTCTGTGAGAAAACTATTTTTCAAAAATACTTTATAAGTCTTTTGAAACAGATCTTCATAAATTTTCTACAAAATTCTTATCTGTTTTGTATTATATCTATTCATTTATTTCTCTCAGTTTTCAATAAGACATATATGATCGAGCACGTTTCCGTATGTAGCACCTGTGTTATCCCCAGGAAGAACAGAACGTCATGATGACGTTAAAATGATCTCAAAATGATGTCAAAAACGTCATTTTTAGCATCATTTTGACGTCATCATGACTTTCTGTTCTACTTGGGTCTTCTGTTTTGCTTTCAAGATACATATGTGTTGTTAGGCTTAAAATGGGAACACACATTTATATTTGTATCCCGTGCTTCATAATATTTATCTACGTATATCTGGCATATTTACATTTACCATTCGTACTCGCTTCCTGTACGCACGAGTCATTAAGAAGGTCACCCGAATATCACGCGGACTGTTTCCGAAAATTTCTCAATGTTCGTGCGGCCTTTGCCGCGAACGGATTCGATACGACAGCAGCATTCATAATCAAAATCACAAAACCATGAAACTCTTCCTTCTATTCGTAAGTACCGTTATTTTTTCCGACGTGAATGCAAAAGGATCGCCGTCAAAACGCGAAGATGTGTTTCTTTGATTTCAATACCTATCATATTGCAGCTGGCAAGTTGTGTCTCTCTACAGTTACTTTCTGTACGCGCGACAGACCTGAACGAATATCTGGATGAAAAATTACGACAGTCCAAAATAGAATTTATTAAGATTCACATCCAAGAGACGTCGCCAGGTAAGTTCGCATAACGAGTTTATTTCAACGACAAATATATATATAAATATAAATATGAAAGAAGGCCCCTATCGGTCACGGCGGATCTTGGTGCCTAATAATAATTATTTTGTGAATATTCCAAAATGGAATATTCCATTGGGGCCTTCTTTCATATTTATATTTGTTTAATATCATCGGTCTTAATATCATTTGTTTAAATATATATATTTTTTTTTCAAGAAGATATCTCTCTGAACTGCTAAGAGTCTGATAATTTCCATTTTTTTCATGCCGATTAAATATATAATAAAATGTTCTTAGGTCAGATAGAAATAATTCTTTTTTTGTCAAGAGACAAAATAGAGCAAACGTTTTGTTTACAGTGCAAGAAAAATCGTATAGGGTACACTGGGACAGATCATGGCGGGTGCCCATAACGAACGATCATCAGCCCTTCACGATAGATATCCTCGACAGGGTATTCATCCTCGACGGCAACCGCGTGATGATACCCTCTTTCAATGCAACTCCCTGGAACGAGACCTATGACGCGTTACACGAAGTTTATCGGATTAGAGAAAATTTCGTCGTTAAGTTTGTCAGGGTACAAATCATTTCTTTAACGATATCAGTATTCAATCTCGATGTTCGAAAATTTCTCGTGGAAAATATCTCTAATAAAATCATACTTTTTATATTTTTTATATTATATTATAAATAAGTAATAATATATAATAACAATAAATTAATTAAATATATTTTATAATTTTATAATATTAATTAATTTAATATATATAAATTTAATATAATAATAATTAATAATTTTTATTAGAAATTTTTATTTAGAAAATTTATAGTACATATAATAATTTTTAATGACAATAATTATATGTTATAAATATAATATAATTTTATATACATATACATAAATACTTTTATATATGCTTTTATT
>NJRL01000534.1:0-20744 GCA_003063815.1 Aphaenogaster rudis
ACATAAATGTGTTATACGAAACACAACATAACTTATTATTTATCTATATAGTGTTCATTGAGGAAACTGATTCTAAAATTCTAATTCTTATTCCTAATATCTAATATTCCTCCATTGTGCGCAGGGCCTAAAATTATACACATGTATATTTAAGTATGCGCTAGAAAATTTCGATCTTACCGTGGTAAATTTCATACCAGCTATTTTGGTGGAGAAGGAAATACCCTGATTTTACAATGTCGATTTCCACTTTCTTACGGTTTCCACGGATGGCTCACGAGTCTTACAGCGAACGAGTACTTAAAAATCCTTTTCTCTTTTTCGCGGTAGTGGAAACTAAATCTCTAGCACCCACTTCCTAAACGGAAATGTCTCGGACTAGAGAAACGTTTACGTGCTTCCCTTAAGTTTCAGTGGAATTTACTAAGAAGTACTCTCTTGCTTGGAGTTACCGTATCTCTCTTTTTATTAAGAGAAGATTTTAATCTAATCTAACTTAGGACTCACAAAAAAGATTGCAAAGATAAGAAATTTCAGTCTTAAATATAAGAAATTAAAATTCTCGAACTTAAATTTTTTAGTTTTTAAAATACAAAATTCCAAATTTCATATTTAACATCCGACTTGCGATGTAATAGAAAGCGATCGATTCTTTACAGGATAAACTCATCACCCTTCGAAGCAATCGGTGGCCTCATTGGGATGTCGCATTGTTGGCACTGACCGCACCCATCCTAGGCAAGACACTAGTAAAACATCACGGTGGATCCGCCCTCATTTCAATCAGCTTTAACATAGTCTGACAAACACCGACAGACAAACATCGATCGGTTTACCAACCCGATAGTTATCTCGTAGACGAATATTCGTTCACGTCGTATATCAATTCTGCTAAATAATGATTTTTCTGTCAGACGCCGTATATGAAGGCAAAAACATGATGTTTACGATTCAATATGTTATCAATAAATAACGAATTAAATCCCTAATGAATATTTAACAAAAGGGATTCATTGGTACAACACTATAAGCAAAAACACCAAGCCCGCGAATATAACTGGTATTTGCGTCCTACCAGATAACTCTTGAACGGGATGATGAAATTTTACGATCTAAATAAACTCGCACGCAACATCGGTCGTCGCTCGCTTTTCTCGGCTCTATCGCGACGCATCCATCTCCATAAACGACGTTGAAGTGCTCTCGAAGACACACATCGTGAATATATGGCCGGAGAATTCCTCGGCACGACCCACGATGCGTCATTTCCCATAATGGTTTAAAAGCCCTCGCACAGGCGTGGTTGAGGGAAGGCGCGTGGTGGTAGCAGCTCGGCTCGGTGGTGCTGGCGAACGAGGGAGGCTTTAGTTCGAGGATAAGTGCCGTATTGGCATTTGACTGCCGGCACCGGAGGCACGTCTGGGAAATGTGCAGCGCGGCTCTCGAGGAATGGGAAATGGGTTGGGCCCGAGATGCTGATGGTATGAGACGCCCGCGAATAGATGGTTGTCTGAGTCCATCGACCATCGAAGGAGGGCGGTAGCGGTGGCGGCATCGGAGAAGATCTTCGAGTGTCTCCACCGAGAGGCCTAGACGTTCGATTCCGTCCAACCAAATTCTTTTTCGCCGGATTTTCTGTTGTAGCGGAAATACAGACACCTGCAGCTTCCGGCGATCTCTGGTACGAGCGCGCGAGAGATGTTCGAGAATCGAAGCCTCGTATTTCCTATTGTCTATGTGGAGAAAATAGCGTTTTGATAAAATCGAGAGAGAGAGAGAGAGAGAGAGAGAGAAAGAGATATCTAATAGAACGCCAATATTATAAGTTGATACACTTTAAAAAAATGTTCTTCATTCATAAACTATTTCTGCGTAAATTAATGGTACTTTGGCTAGATTAAAAATTAATCACTAGTTGCTTGTTCAAATATAGCACGAGATATAAATATTTACCGTAAAAACTCAATTCTTTTTGTAGAAAGTCAAAATTAAAAATTCCTTTCAAAAATCGACCATGTGTGTGATTACTGGGACAAAATCATACCTATTAAATATGGATTAAACGGTGCTTTTTAGATAAGCTACTTCGTTAATAGCTTCAGCGAAAATTGAATTAAATTGAGTTTAATACAATCGTTAATAAAAACGTTATTTTAAAATTACGTTAAAAATATTTTCATTAAATCACATTCATTTATAAATGGAAAACTTAGATATATAACGGCTGCGAAACGCATTGTATATTATACAAATATACGAACATATTGATGTATGTGTGTGATAATATAAATGCACCGTTTAACCGAATAGCATGCGTTGGATGCAATATCATGAATAATATAAAAAACGATTTTGTGCAGCTTGATTCGTTTTTATACAGAACACCGCGATATGCGCATAATTTCCGGTCGTGTTTACATACATCCGGTAACCGAACGCATTATGAATTTACAGTGAACTGTTGGCCAATCGTGTCACGATCGCACACTTAAAATTCGCAATTAAATACGCTTACAAATTTTTTCGGCTTGACAACAGCGACGACAATATTCGACGAGCATGCACGCATCCGCGCGCCATCAACCGTAAAAATGGCACATGGAAATATTGCGCAAACACAGGGTCCGTGTAAATATCGTAGTTTAGGGGAGCGTGTTTAAACCAACACGAATGCGACGCACTCCGAATTCGCTCGAACGTATACAGCGCATCGAATCGAACGCGACGAATTTCAAAAGCGTGCACGCGGCTCTACTTGAAATACGCGAAATTCAATTTCCGCGTAAACTCGCCACCTCGAGCAACGCAGGAAGCTAAAAACGTACCTCTTGACGCCGGTCGCGTCTCTTGATTGGAAGCTAACGAAGAAACATTCTGATTCGCGTACAAACACGAAGGAACGGTGTTTGCGAAAAAAAGCAACTCGCTGCCGATTTTATTTCGCTCTTCGGATGCGGGCGTCGAACAAAATACACGCTGGAATCGACAAGCGTATTGTAGCAGTCGTCGAACTTGCTTCAGCATCGTCGCTATACTTTCGCCCGTCATCAGCCGGTGACGTTAATTATGATCAAACGCATCCGCCGATCGATATAGTCGCATTCGCGACCTCTCCAGATGCGTCCGCATGCTCGCCTAATTAAAGGATAACGACCCTATTCTCTCCGGGTTACGAACCGATGATCGTTCTTCATAATGCGAACTGACTGAAATGATGCATCCGATGCATCTTTTTCTTTGCCGGTTTCACCCTTCCTTCGCGCCCCATCCCGTCGAGTGCGCATTCCGTCTGCTCGTTAGTTCCGGCTAATTTGAATGCAGCGGCTCCGGTTCGCTTCTCTCATCGCTTCTGGCGGCATTATCTGTCCATTCGTTCTCGCTATCGTCATAAGCCGCGCGAGATATAAACGGACGCTGTAATGATGTCTAATGGGGACGTTTTGGAAATGCGACGAGAAAAATATGCGAGGTACGTAAAATCGATTGCGTAAATTTTTTAGTGACAGTGATTGCGTTGATTCGACAGTCGTAGAGGTCGTCGAGCGAATCGTCATAATGTACGTAAAAGATTAATCTGACTAACTCAACGGAATGACCGCGTTTGAATTGAATAATGAAGATACTCGTTACGCGATGAATGGAAGGTTGAATATCTGTCTCATAATAGTAATGCAATATTTACCCGGCGAAATCTTTTCGTCGTACTTCAACTTAAGTAGGAATAAAAATTTTACATACAAGCGTATTGATATTTCCGCAAGAGAAGAAATGGACTCGCGATGTCTGTGACCAACGTTACTTCTTGCAAATAAACATGCATTATAAAGAGATCGAATGTCAGCATACCTATCAAATGCTATCTCTTGGATTGGAAAGATTACGATAACTTTGGCCCCTCAATTTGACGATGGTTTCTGGTAGTATTTTTTACGCTAAACAAAAAATTATATAGGTCTTATAGGGCTAACTATCGGTGTGGGTGCGGGGGAAGGGCCGAAGGCCCCCCTTGCTCCCGCCCGGTGTGTGTGTGTGTGTGTGTGTGTGTGTGTGTGTGTGTGTTATGCATATTTATCGAAAATTCATGTAAATTATTTTTGACTTTAACACTGCATATCTCGAAAACGAGAGCAGTTAGCCCTATAAGACCTATATAATTTTTTGTTCAACGTAAAAAATACTACCAGAAACCATCGTCAAATCGAGGGGCCAAAGTTATCGTAATCGTCCCCTTGGATTTATTTCCTTCGTGCTATTCGAGCGTCCGCTGGAAACCATATCGCAATCGACGTACACGTCCACAAGTGTATTATGTAGCACGTTACCAGGTCTGGCTGATGCTCAAGTTTTAACAAACGGAAAGCGCCGGACCTGAGAGAGACAATGGGAATCGCTGCTTCGATTGATACTAAAGTGTCGCCATTGGTAACCGGAGAGAACGGCAGGCGGAAAGATATAGAGGAGCAAACGCGTACCGAACGCGAGCACCGGCAAAGACAAATAGAAGGCGGAAAGTCGGAAGAGTAGTCGCGGTTGTGTAGATAGGTGGGAAATACCCCGCGGGAATACGACGGCGGGAAACGCGGCGGGATACGGCCGCAGAAAACGATAGACGCGACATCGACGGCAAATAAAGCGCGAACGGGGGGTGACGCGGGGCTGTGCGGGCGCGAAATAGAACTCCCGATATAAAACCGGCCGAAGCGAGACGGAAGCGGGAGGTCGGCGTTGGGCTGTGTCGCCTCCGCCGTCGCTCCGCATTCGCAGGCAACGCGGTTTCATTTCGCTCCGATGGTGCGCTTATCGCGTGTTTATCTTACGCCGCATTGTTATTTCGCGCTCTCGCCCGCTACGGAAGAAAGGACCTGGGATAATTGAACGGTAACCGCGTCGCACCCGGATTCCCGTTATAGCGCCCCTTTCCTACGCCCCTAGAGTTATACGAGTAAGATGTCGCCGGGGGTCATTATATGCGCGAGAGAGCACGCTCTCTATATCCGACCAAGCCACCTTTCCGTTTCGCTGTGGCTGTCCGCGCCTCCATTGTTTCCCGCGGGAAGGCTAATTAAAAGATGCGCCGTAAGGTGTGAGATGGGGATACATTATTAATGCGTGCTCGGTCGTCGCCTGGGGTCAGGGCACCGTTGCCGTTTAACCATTTAACCGCAGGCGACGTGACACGACGACGTAATTGCTGGGATCACTTTTGGTGCTTGCGAGAACAGACGAACAAAAATATCAGCCTGTTTACTGCTCTTTAATAGTCGGTACGTTTTTAATCTTATTGTTGAACTATATTGATCTTCAGTTTCTTTTTAAATTATTCACTTTCGTTAAATATGCATCGCAATAGGGAGAATATATCCTCTTGCACTTCTAAAATTATTACTTTTCATAACACGAACATCACGAGACTAAAAGTGCATCGTTGCTGCTATATATAAAAAGCTACTAAAATAATTATAAATATACACTATTTGAATAATTTGATTGAATGATAGACGTGCTGGAAATGTGATTCACGCAAACATGCCAGAAAAGATCATAGCAGTGACGGGAAGCGATGTCATTTAGGACAATTTCAAAGGCAAGTCACGCGCAGGTTGCGCTCATCCTGCGAGCAATATCGTATATCTCGCCTGTCGGTCAGCTAGAGTGATATTTATGTCGAATCGCATGGTATAAATACGAAAATCCAGACGAAATTATAGTTATACATCCAAACTATTTTCAACGCCGGTATATTTAGAAGACGCGGACGAGCATATTATTATTAAGTCATTGAGAACAGATATGTTGCAGCGATTAGATTATTTTTACCAAAATAATTTCATTTATGTTAAACTCGAGTTTCAATTGTTCAATAAATAGATGGAATAACGTACATAATCGCGTAAATTCGTTAACAAATTACGTGTCAGCTATTTGCAACGCGTTTAATAGGACGGGAGCGGAACGGAATCCTCGATTTATCATCGAGGAACAAAAGATCGGCGCTAGACATTTCCGAAGAAAATGGTAGGCTCTAAAGGGGGTATTTGATTAATATGGGGATTAACTTAAATCACCTAATCTGTTCGGTTATTAATAGTACAGTATACAGTATAATAGACAGGCATCAAACTTAATGCCAAAAGATTTGCAAAAGCAAGATAAAAGATGAGAAAAGTCATGATATCGTAACTATTGATCGCTTTTTAACAGCTACCGTGCTTCCACACATGAAATACGATTTCTCTAATTATATCTTTATTGCATATATCATATACCTAATATTATTCCAAATTATCGCAATTTATTTAATCACGTTTCTGCAAATGTCAGATACTCCAAAATTAAAGTTTAATGGAGTTGTTATTTCGAGGCGTGATAGAAAGCTTATTGAATTATGAAATTATTGCAAAGATATTAAAATAAGTTAAAGTAGGAAGAAAAAAGATATTAAGTTACGTACTTATACCAACTAAAAAAAAAAGTTATATTTCATTTAAAACCAGATGTCACTTTAAATCTCGCGGCAGCCGCTTCGGCGTTAATTAATCACCCTACACGGACGGAACTGACGAAGAATGGACGCAACTCTACCAAGTTTCTCGATCATCGCATATATTCCTAGAAATTCCAGAGCTTCTCCATTTTCCGATATAATTCTCTCGGCGGCGGCGGTCGCTGCTGCCGCCGAATGGAACCGCGCGCGAATTTGCATTAGCCGCGGCAATGCTTAATTAACGTGCCTTCGGCTCGTTAAGCGTTCGGTTAGCGGCAACGCGCAATATTCCCACGTTACGGGAGAAGGACGTTCGATGAATTCGCTTAATATACGGGTGCGCCCGGAGTAATTAAATGACGTATCGCAAATCCAGATGGTGCGTCAAAGGCGCGTTGCAATTACGCGAGCCGCGCGTTACGAGCTTATCGCGAACGTGGTACGTTCGCACGTGCGTGCAAACAGCAGCGGGCTGTCCCTATAGACATCCCTTTTCCGCGCACGCAGCGGGAGTTTAAATCAAGGCAGATGCGATCGAAATGTCGTATTTAAAAGTTAATTAGCCCGACTTCCGCGACTCCGTACATTTTTGCGCCAGCCTTCGCGCCGTTCTCGCCTGCGTTAATTGCGCGACCGGCACTCAGAGTCGTAATTTGAAGCCAATCGACGACATAATTAGATACAAGAATGTCGCAGATTTTCCGCGTTCTCTCTCACTTATCAATTTTTCTATTTTCTTTTCTTTCATCATTTAGAAACAAAGAAGTCTTGAAAATGTAATAAACTCTTGTAAATAAGCGGTCATATCTACTGATTTACAGGATTTTTCACAGTTACGTATATAATGCGTGTCGTAATTCATTTCCAATTTAATAATCATACCATACATATGCACCAGAAGTGCTGTTTGTATCCACAACAAAACGGGGAGAAGAGATGACATATTGTTACAGCCCGAAATACATTACAATCCAAAAGAGACTTGGTAAGCCAACTTGTGTTATATATTTTTTTATCTTTCTTAACATCAGTATTGATCGATCAATTTTAACAATCCTATGATATATACGTACACACATACACGTAGGAAAAGAGTAGAACAGAACACTATTTTTATTAGAGCATACACGAAAAGAACAATTTTGCTGAAGTATCGAAAAATTTAGCCAGATACAGATCTGAAAATAATTTTGTTAGACCATCAAAAATAACTATGTAAGATGCTCAAGCATGATGATAATGCTGCAAAAAGTTTTGATATTTTAGCAACTATTTTGAGCGTTCTACATAATTATTTTGATGGTCCAACAAAATTATTTTCAAATCTGTACCTGACCAAATTTTTAAATATTTCAGCAAAACTATTCTTTCCGTGTAGGCCCGCTTTCGGCAACTCTGCCCACAATTTAAAACTTCATTTAATACTTGGTTTGTATTAAATCATTAAAAAAAAACCACCTACCGTTTTAAACACCATAAATTGTTCAGGACTTCTGAAAGCCAACGCTCATAAAGTACATCAAAGCTACTCACCTGGAACAAAAAAAAAAGAATTATTATTCAATGTCTGATTTTTACATAAATATTAAATTAAATATTTAATATCTGCATAATACATAAAGCTGCAATTTAGATACTAAAACGTGAGTTGTAATAGAACTAATATATTTCATAAAGATTTGTTTTAAAACACTAATAGTGTATAATCTTTAATAATCTCTTTATATGTCACTTTATCTTTATCACCATATCTTCATGAAAATTTATTTCTCAGATAATACTATGATAAAGTGGATACACGCAAAAGCTGTAGCAAAAAAAGATGAATTTCCAGTTAAGAAACCCGCACAGTTGTCAGAATGTAAGCGAAAAAGAAATGCATAAACTAAAAGATATCAAACGAGTTTCGCGAGAATGTCGCCATGTATACTGGAAATTTATTCCACTAATTTTTATGATGGCAAAAACCTCTCAAGCGCAAGTAAACCGTTTACATTTTAATGAAAAGAATGTGGGACATAAACGAACAGATCAGCGAACTTTGTCGATATATTCACAAATAATTAAAAACTTTTAACTATTCAAACTTTCATCAAGCTCAAAAACATAATTAATGCACGGAAAGAATAATTTTGCTGAAATATCTAAAAATTTGGCCAGATACAGATCTAAAAATAATTTTGTTGGGCCATTGAAATAATTATGTAGGACGCTCAAAATATTTTCTGAAATATCAAAACTTTTTGCAGCATTATCATGTTTGAGCGTCCTACGTAGTTACTTTTGTTGGTCTAACAAAATTATTTTCAGATCTGTATCTAGCCAAATTTTTAGATACTTCAGTAAAACCGTTCCTTCCGTGTGTGCAAAAGTGTTTCGAATACACACGGCATTACTAAATTACGCGAAACTAACTAACAAAGTATATTTCTCTCAGTTTCAGTTTCAGACATTTCCATATTAGGAATGTTGACACGTTGCTAATTATGAAAATAACGGGTATTTTGAATCCAGGCTATAGATCAATCAAACTGACGGAGAGATTTATCGATCCAACGATGTATGACTTATGGAACATCCCACGTAATTTCCTTTGCAATTTAAACTAAGTAACAAGATGCTAAAGAGAGTAAACTTCATTACGGAGTATACGTATTTCAGAAAGCCATTTTCTGCATGGTTGCGTTTACACTGCATCCATTTCACATTCACACTTTAAACGGTTTACGATTCGTTAATGTAAAAGATCTGCCTGCTATTTCGGCAAAAATCTGTTTCATATAAACTTGTATAAATATCATCTCTTAATGGAATAAAATAAAAATATAAATAACACAATTTTTCTGTATGTCACAAAACAATACTCAATTAAATTTTAAATCTATTATATTATTATATTTTATATTATATTTTATACTATTACGTTATTATATTTTGATTTTTTATCACAAATTGAAATAGCAATGATGTACACATGATTTTTTCGCAAAATTTCATATATGCACAAAATACAAAATAGCATCGATTCTAATTAAACAATTATTCAATATACTCGCATACAAAAATTTCCGGATGGGAAATTCACGGAGTTGAAAGACCGTGTCTTAAGTATGTCATGAACCTGGATAAACATATAATACATTGTAAGACGACTTGACTGGCCATAGATGATATTTTATTACTACGTATCAACCATACGGATTGTGGTCCTCTACGTGTAACAAATTTAATATTAATAAATGCCAAAGCATCTATTCTATTCTATTCTCCCCCTCCCCCCGAACATCCTCCCATCACGAAAACTGTTAGAAAATTTATTGTGAAAAATATTACCTCAGCCAGGATTCGAACCTGGACCTCCCTGTACTCCGTTTCGGGCGTCTTAGCCTGTTCGATCACCGAGGCATGTGATAATATTTATCGCAATAACCGATGTTAAGAAGAACGTGTACGTTTCGTGTGACACCATTTTTCAGTCCAAGGTCTGTCTCTTATACACATCTAGATGTGTATAAGAGACAGTTGTAAGACGACTTGACTGGCCATAGATGATATTTTATTACTACGTATCAACCATACGGATTGTGGTCCTCTACGCAATAAATTTTCTAACAGTTTTCGTGATGGGAGGATGTTCGGGGGGAGGGGGGAGAATAGAATAGAATAGATGCTTTGGCATTTATTAATATTAAATTTGTTACACGTAGAGGACCACAATCCGTATGGTTGATACGTAGTAATAAAATATCATCTATGGCCAGTCAAGTCGTCTTACAATGTATTATATGTTAATTATTTACTGGCGATTTAGGAATATTAAAAAAAAACCTGGATAAACTCCACGAAATAAAGCATAAGAAGAAACCGCAGAGAGGCAACCGCGAAAAGAGTGAGAAAGATGATATATTTCAGTTCGTATGCGAAACAGAAAGCTGCAAAAATGAGACGGTAGACGTGAGACGTGAGATGTAATGGTAGAGGATGCAACGGAGGAAAAGCGCTAGGCCGGCTCGAATGAACGAGATAAAGTTGCACGATTTTTCCTCACGTGTCGCGTGCGACTGCGAATATAAACAGGCTTTCCCCGAGCGAGTTTTCCCTCTGGCTGTGGCCTACGAAGTGTGCCCATAGAAAATCTGCGACAATTCAGGCGCCACGGTGCACGACCGAGAGAAACGAAGAGGTCTTTGACGGGCGCGGGGATGTCGCAAGAGGGTGGTTCGGGTGATAAGGAATAGAGCGGGCGAGGATGGAAGTCGCGCTCAGTGGGGAAGGGAGGCAAAGAGGAAGGGTGAGAAGAAAGGGACCCAGGCGATGCTGCACACTCGTCGGGGTTCAATTCCGCGTGAAAACGCTTTCGAGACTTCAGATATATAGTGGCAAGCGGAGGTTGGAAAATTTCAAGGGAACACGGACGGGCTGCCTTTCTTTATCGAGACCAGCCCGTGAAAGTATCGACCCAGTGTTTATTTCCGCCGATTCGCGCTCATTAACGCAATTAGTGGACGCTTTTTATTGATCCACAGATATAATAATTTTACCGTGCATTTTATAGAAGTATCTCCGCGCTTTTTGACAAACCATAAAAAAACAGATAAATATAAATCCTTGAAGTCACGAATATTGCAAGGTTTCTAAAAATGAATTTTTAATTATAGATATTATTTTATTTCACATAGATACCTAATATAATTTGTTTTTATGTATCTGTCAATTAAAAAAAAAAAAATTGCTCTAGCAGACACTTTGTAAGTTATAAAAAAAGATTTTATAAGTCACAATAAGACAAGAGGGCTAATGAGCCAAGCTAGATGTACTAATGTACTATATGTGCTAATATGTTGTATTCTAAGTTATTTCATATAAACATTTCAAATAAATAATTGGTTGACAACAAACGTTTCGACCCTGAATACAGTCATCCTCAGTGCGCCATTAAATTAAATTAATACATATAAATAAATAAGACAATACATAAATCCGCAAGAAAAAACGCAAAAAAAACCTGCTTCGCACGCCGACTTCTTTGTCGTAACGGTTCCGTGATTTCCAATTAATACGTCATCCTACTGACAATTGTCGATATAAAGATCAATATCCTAGAGTTGTCAATGGTAAAAAAGATTTTATAATTTCGATCTTTCCATCCTTCTATTTATCGTTATTTATTAAAAATTTTTTTCGATAGTCCTATAAATTTGCCGAAGCGTATATCGCGTTTCGTTAGCCGAGGAAGGATTCTCCCTCAGGAGTTTCAAGACGAAGATACTGACAGGGCATCGAAGGACGTTGCCAGCGAGTGAGAAAGTTGCAGTTGACGTTAAATCTTTACACGAGATTAGCTTCATTTACAAAAAAAGTCCATCTGACAAAAAGAATAAAACGATAATTCGCGACCTTCTCAACTTTGGCAATATAACAGTGTCGATTACATGTCGCGATCGCAAAAATATCGATACTTTGCACATAACTGCTCTTATAACTCTGATAATTGTCTCCTAATAATTATTTAATTTTAACATTTTAAATTTAATTAGCAAAATTGATCTCACATAAGAATCCTGTATAAAATTCTTAAATGATTAAAATCAATCTATTACAAATAATCGAGCAAAAGAATCATCACTAATGATAGAAAACGACAACGATATACACACATACGACAATCCATAATGCTGATAAAATCTTTTGCAAAAGTCACTTGCATAACCAATCATTAGAACAAATAATTAGAGTTCATAAAATTAAAATGCTATAATTATCGCAATCATGAAGTGAAGCAAGATATGCAATAAAACAAAAAATAATAATAGCACAGATACATGATCTTATCCATGCTGTTCAATTACGCAAATAAGATTATTAGCGGCATAAAATCTTATCGAAAGGTAAAGACAAGATCGCCAAGCCGGAAATCGCTTCGTCGGTAGCGCGCAACGAAGTATAAGTTGTGAAAGGGGAAAAGTGCCGGCTAATGCACGTGGGTGGTGAAGGGAGGAAATTCGAGAAGGGGGATATTTTTACGATGGCAATAAATCTGACCTCGATGCAAGGTATACAGGTAGGTAAATTCGATTTACGGCCGGCAATAAATAATACCGCAGAGACACGTTTCAATTACTCGGAACGGTGTGTATCCCCCCTGAGGATAACTGACTACTTCATCGTCGATCACTACTGGATGACCAATTGGCTCTCGTTTACAGTAGTTACATCTGTGGCATGATTTACCGTGCGTTTGCTAAGATGTACCGCGCAACGAGTTCTCACCATCACCGTCGCACATTTTAACGTCTCCATTCTGAAGCTGCAAATCCCATCTTAACCGCATATTATCTTTGCATCATAGGATACACCAAAATTCAACTTGATATCGCTTGTATCAAGTTGGCACGCCTGTTACCAAATTTTGTGAGAGATTACGTTACGAGAGATTATTTAAGGATGTATCGGAGGTACAATCTTAGACAAAAGTGCAGGAAATTTGAAATACTTGAATTTCTACGCCTAACGCATAGTAAATCTAGATGTAAGGAACTCGAACGATAGTTGGAGTCTTATTTTTACTCCTAGAAAGGTACTTCCAGCATTATTTGCGGTTTTTTTCATTTATGAACCTAAACTTTTAACAGTGGAAATGCCAATTTTCTCAAGTTATAATTTATTTCTTTAAAACGGTGTAGTGAAGACAATTGAAACTTGGCAGATATTTTCATCTATCCATATACTAGATGTACAAAAAAATTGAAAACATTGGTACTATTTCTTCAACATTTTTTCAGCTGTTTTATCCGTCAAGATCGTCTCTTTCCATAAGAAAGAGAGAGAGTGTGTAAAATCAGTAAAAATTAAAATCCTTATAACTCTGCAACCGTTTAGTGGATTTGTTTAAAAATTTTTGCAGCACACAGGAAGACTAAAAGAACAATCTCACAAATTTTTATCGATTTCGTACTATTTTGAAGATAGATCCAATACATCCTTAATAGATATATAAGTTTAATTTATTCAAATACAATTATTTGAAATATTCAATTGTAGGAAATATATATTGTGATTGAATGAGGGACAATAGGAAATTTTACGCAAGTATACTTTTACGTGACATAAAATCGTTTTATTCCTCTATGCCATTTACGATGCGTTTACGATCTACTTGTCGCGATATTGCTTTCATTGTGTATTTACGCCCTACAATGTTGATTCAATGTTCAAACTGACGATAATTAACGAACGCGGTTCACCATCAGGCTTGACGGCTTAATTTAGTGTAAAGAAGTTTCCCCGCACTAATTATAAAGTCTGTTGATTCTCTCTGAGATTATCTTCACTTGCGGAAGCACAGAAAACAATTTATTTATAGCTGCTGTTACGTATAATCGTAATATTTCAAAAGTAGAAGCGCAGAAGAATAATGCGTTGCAAAATTAATGCTGTTACAAAAACGCTTTGTATAAAAATTAGTAATGAGAAACTGCGAAACAAAGTTAAATTTTCATTAAATAAGTTTAAAATAAAAATTTTTGAATTAAAACTGCTTTTAATTCAAGCTAGCACATCCACGTGTCCATGTACAACTCCTCGTTGCTTAATTGAATCAGAACATTGCGGCAAATTACTCATGAAAAGTTACAACCTACGCGATAGCATAATTCTCAGAATGAAAATTTCAGTGTCGCGCTGCTTTTAGCTACGTATTTTGAGAGAACGCATGTTTGAGTTTTGCACCATTTAAGTAGCCTTCAGAAATCCCCTTCGCTTAATCAAATCGTAATATCGCATTAGCATGAGGCATGGCAGCAAATTCAATGGCAATTCGAAGCGGATTTATAGCATAAGCGCGACGTTTCAACCGGCAAGCTTTAATCTATTGATGATGGGATTATCGACATTTTACGTTGGTACTTAGCAGAGCTGTCTGATGGATTTACAAGGATGGATATTACAGAGTAATTACTCTGATTCTACAATACAGCAAGGCGTAACGGCATTTTCAAACTCGCAGCTGTACGAATATAGAATTAAATACGGTAGAATGCAAATTGAAATGCAATTTTTTCTTCTTCAAAATTACGTTCCAGAAAAAAAGAGCAACGAAAATGTAGACAAAATGTAGACAAAATGTTAGAATTCAGTTTCGACCTAGTGACTTATTAAATTTAACTTCTTATGTATGTGATGTACGATTCAACAGTTTTGTCCTGCGAAGATTTCTTTATACGCATATCTATTCTAAAGTAAATTGGTTTTGAAATTGGATCAATTTAAAATAAACTTTAATCTTGTTATATATTAAACTTTGAGGATTTATTATATCCCACTTCCAAATGATTTCACCGTTAAAGCAAACTCCCGCTTGAGAAGCATTTTGCCGCATTTCGCGTTTTGTTCATTGGCATATATATCTTGATGCAAATTTGTAAAACAGCATTCTATTTATTTTCGAGTAGTACTTTGCTTTTTTCTCTATATTTGTACAAAATATCTTTTCATATAGTAAGCTATGTCATTTATTTTGCATTGAATCCAATTTAATAAAACAGTATTTTTTTCTTTCAGCAATCCTTTAACAAATCAATAAAAGTTAAGCACTTCGCAATTTGCTTCCGTACTTATATTATAATGCAAGAAAATATATATTTTTATTGTGTGTGCTATGCAATCAAAAATAAATTGGCTCGCTTCTTACCCTTCTTCTTTCTTCCGCAAACCTTCGCAACATCGTTACCAATGTAAATAAGACTGTCGCATCTTATGCTTTGTACCACGCTTATACTTGAATTTTCCTGACAATATATTTTCGTTTATAAATGATTCATATAGTAGCGTATATGCATACATACGAAACAATCAATATTTCAGTCATCTAGTTATAAACACATTCGTTACAACTATGCATTTATTACAATCCATCAGATGTGTAAATTACGAAAAAAGCCAATATTGTTGAGAATAAATACAATTACGTATCTCACGTAAAATAATAAAAAATTATTTAATAAGTTACTTCCTAAAACAAAAGAATTGTAAGTTAAGTATTCTTTTTGACGCACTTGACAAAAGCAATTATATTAAACATGCTTTTCATCTAATAGTTGTCAATATAGCGAACCGGTCTGAGCACGTTTTATGCATACGTATGTTGATTTACTCTACGTACAATTAAACTTGAGGCTCCAAAGGTGCGGGGAATAATTAAGTCAATAAATTACATAACGCCATCCACCGCGTATTCCAACTTGGTATACTGTCGGATATTACATTCGCAAAGCTCCCCGGAGCTTTGCAATCACTGCCGGCATAGGTAGGTACATACATTCCGAACATTCGCGATCGTATCATATTATGCACACGCGGAATATGGATAGTACCGAACGCAAATTAGGCGCTCTCACTAAAACATAACGCAAATGTGTTGGAACAATTGCACGATAAGTTTGACGTGCAGGTACTCAGGTGTCTTGAATAGATAATACTCGATTGCAATAAGATATAAAATAAAGCGGCGCGTTCAGATATGCATACGTAAACCTGAAGGGGTATCAATGCTGGACTGTGACAAAAATTCATTCATTTTTTTCCAATATTTCAATATCCAGGACGACCAGTGTTTCGATATGGAAGAAATATTGCATATCAGATATGGAATATCTCTATTCCAATCTTTTAGCAGCAGAAAGCTTACATTGTTTATCTTAGTTTGACTTCAATGAATTGTTTAATATCAGAATTTGAAAAATTCGAATTAAAAAATTGAATTTATTGCGTGTCAACGGAATGAAATAAACTATCAAATATACGGCAACATTATTTTAACAAAGTTTATTCAGAATCCAAATAGCTTCAAACTTGGAGTAATTAAGGATATTAGAAATTACAAATGGGGAACTATATGTTATCTCTACGGATGCTTTTTCAAGAAGTTAAACAAAACAATAGCAGCGATAACGAAACTCAAGACAGTTGTGCAAATGGAAAGATATACACATATATGCGTTCGACGGTACAATTCGCCGCAGTGCGAACGAGTTTCACCTTGCATGCCCTCGCAACGATGCAACCAACCGGAGGACGCTATAGAGGAATGAATAGACACTTGCATTAAGTAAACAAGTTACAATTTGCATATATTCATGGTGCGAAGCGCAATGTGGTTCCAGCTGTACTCTTACTTTAGAGAACCTTAATTTCCGCGAATTCTGCCTCCGTTACAACGTTTTCGGAATATTTCAATATCTTCGTCATATTTCATTCCTGATGCTTCTCACTGAAATTTACAAAATTCTTAGAAATATCTTCGAACATGATGTTAACCAAACACGAATGAATCTCAGAATGGAAAATGTAAATATTTCCAAATTGAAGATGTACAAATTTCTAAAACACAACTTACTGCTTTCATTATTCGATATATTTTTTCAATAAAATTATTTTGAGAAATTATGCAAAAAAACTTGCAAAGCGGGTATGCTAAAACAGCAACGTAGTTATACATACTACTGTATGATATTTTGAAATATATAACAATAATTAAATATCCTTATATGACTCAAAATGAGATTATTCTATATCCTCTGTAATATATCTGTAATATATCTGTAATATAAGTCTAAATTTTATCCGTAAAGTATAAATTTTTGCAAATAAATATAAATATAATATGAGTTGTTACGCATCACTTCTGTTTGATAAATATCATAAGCTGATATTTATACCTACAAATATATGCATAATCTAATTTTTGTATTAAATATTTTTTAAATAATTTTATCTTATCTCTGTTTAAAATACATATCAGAATTAAACCAAAATAATTGAAATGCCTTGTTTATTCGCAAATGTAAATTAATTCTCAGATTCGGATGGATAAAATAACATCACGCATCAAAAAATTAATCAATATCTGTTTATTATTTTATTACGAATGAGAAGCGCGCTTGGAACGGTTTTTCAGAGCTAATTAGAGACTGATATTGCATGCGCATCAAAATGTATCCAATTATTTTGACATCTGATGTCCCTTCTCGATGACTTAAATTATTCTTACTAGATCTTGTTTTATAAAAGATGAAATAATGATAAAATCAATAATATCACAGTATTTAATATCTTTTGTTCCTTGCAAATCATTTATTTTCATATTCTATCATAATTTATATATATTCATAATTTAATATCAACAAAAATATACTTTTGTAATTAATCTAAATTAATTTAATTCTGCAATATACACACATACACAGTTGAATTGAGACGTTATATAATATAGGTTTCTTTTTACATAATGTATGTGTACCTATGTACATGCGTATGTATGTATGTATATAGACATATACAATATAAAAATACTGTATTATATAACGTCTCAATAGTAAAGAATAAATTTCTGTCATTATTCATCCTATTTGTCCATCTATCTATGTATATACTGAGCGGTAAACTTTGCGTTGATAGTAAGTGCGAAACGAGGTACAGCTTAAAGAATATCAGAACAAATTACTCTTGCCAAATTGTGCGTCGAATTTTCGCGACAGTAACTCGTATACATAATTCGTCAATTTCGAGACGCTTTAACGAGCTGTACTTGGAAAATCGTATCATAAACATTAATTCTCAAGCACGGAATGCTTGCGCCAGGAGTTCGAGTGGAAGTTTCAGACTGTATTAAATTATTTCAGGTGTTTCGCGCGCTTCTACGCGAAAGTATTACGATACGAAATATATCACGATTTGTCATCCTTTCGGAAAATTATCGGATAAGAATACATTTCCATAAAGCGACACAACGGCACAGATTAAAAGTCATAAGACTTCATAAAGACAAATCATGAAATATTTCTTTATAAAAAGAATTACAAATTAATATTTCAAAATATAAAATTAATATTTCGATCAAATTGATATTTTTAGAAAATTTTGATATTATGCTTTATCCATACATCGCTTTTATAAAACTACTTTATGCTATTTTACGTATTACGATTACTAGACTTATATTCCCATAAATTTTGTACACCTTTATATGTACTATAATTGTCATAGCTTTTTAATTTCAACTTGATGAAGATTGGAAACTGCAATTCAGTTTATAGTTCGCTTGGACGTGTTTATAATCATCTACTGTAGATGAGAAATAACATTGTCATTCTCAGACAAACTTTTATGCTATAAATGGTCGTGTAACAAGAATTGCAATTTACCGTATCAATTTTTTACCGACAATCCAGAAACTCGAGTCTTATTAGTATAAAAATGCGCACTTAAAATATCAATATATTAATTAAATATTTATAAATTTAATTGTCACAAAACATATCATAAAAATTGTGCATGGTAATCTCTAATACGATCAACAGTATAATTTTTGTTGCAATCATTGGCGTATTAAATTTAACCGCAACGTTTAAATATGAAATCTCGAGGTAATAGCAGAATTGCAGACATCGGAGGCATGCGAATGTAATAAACTGGCCCACTTCTCGAAAGACAATAATGAATATCGCGCGGTGCAAATAGACGCAAATGCAAACGACGCATCGTTCTAAATCATCAAAGCGATGTATCACGTTTGCACGCGGATGCGCCTTTGCGCGACACTCGCCCGCATCGGGGGTGAACGCAATTTCGTTGACACGCACGGACCGCTCACTCGCAGCCGTTGAAATTTCGACTCGCTCTTGTTCCACGATGCTACATGAAAAATAAATTCGTCGCGCGCTACTCGCATCTCTCTTTTGGAAGCGGACGATGCATTCAAAATTTTAATATTGTAATACCGTCTCCGCGCAGATATATTGCGACATGCACGTTCTGCGCGATACTATACTTCGGGTCGTTCCCTGAAGATATTGTTCCCCTGACAGTATCCAAAGATGCCTCTATATCTCCGAATGTTTTTCACCAGAAAGTTTCAACGATAAATTTATAGAATGAAAAGAAAGGAAATGCGGCATGAATTTATGTTCTATTTTTCTCAATTTTAATAAAATGTACGCGATTACAACAATTGTGTTTTCTAGCATAAAAAAATGAGGGTCACGGCAAGAACGATGCCAAACAGGCCGAACTTCGAGGCCGGCGGCTAAGAAATCGAATATTCACAGCACGTCGTGGGCTCCTCACAAGGATTCCGCGGTTCCTGCTGAGCGGTATTTCGCGGCACGATCGGCCAGGATCGTGCAAATGAGATACGAAAGTGGCCGCGAAACGTGAGCTTCCGTAGAGTGAGATAACAGAGAGCGAAGCGTCCCGCGCGCTTGCTCTACTTTTTGCATAATTCAGAGTCGAAGATGCGGCGCGGCTAATGAACTGTTAAACGAGCCTACGCTTTAAACTTTGCCACTTCGACTCCGCAGAAACGGAAATTAACGTGGCGTAACGGCGCTCGGTCGAGCGAGTGCGGCTCCGAATCGAATTCAAGCATGGAACGATCCAACTGCTGGCGAACCGAATGAAGTCACTGATGTACCTTGAACGGTATTTTTCTCAGAAATTTTTTACGACTACAAAGAATGATATCCGTTGCACAAATTCAAAAAATATCACGTACAGTTTTGACTTTGAATAGTTTAAATATATGATATCTTTCGGAAGTCGTACACATTTCTTTTTGTAGATGCTATTTTAATATTAAGAAGTACGTGAAATTTTAAAAAGTTTTGTGTATGCGATGCATATCTGTATTCCATTCGGTTTCCGACAAAAAATCGACGCTAAAGAAATGGAAAAAAATACGCAGTAGCCTGTGTAACATATATACGTATGCTAACAATAAGAACGAGTTACGCGATAAGGGTGCTGATAGCGAAATAATGACGAATGTCCATTACACGTGAAAACAAAACAAAGTAATTATCTTTTTTACGACGTAATCGTAAATGTTATTTATAGTTTATTGTCATTTGCGACACTATTACAGTTGCAATGCAGAGCACAACCGATTGCAGCGAAAATTGTAACGCTAATCTGGCTGGGGTAATATTTTTCGAAACAAATTCTTTAACAGTTTTCGTGATGGGATGGGATGGGATGGGGGAGAATCTTATAGATGCTTTAGCGCATCATTATACGGAAAAAACGATAAGGTTGCCACAACCACAATAATAGTAATATTTGGTACAGCCACGTCCTGCGGTTGTGACAACGACATTGATGTAAAGGCAACTATATGCATTTGGTACAGCAAACATAGTGAATGTTGAGACAAACATATATAGGTGCACTACACAAAACAATGTGAATGTGACAACCACAGGACGTG
>NJRL01000534.1:36962-56550 GCA_003063815.1 Aphaenogaster rudis
AGAACATTCTAAACACATTAACATTGAAATCTTAAAAAAAATTTTTTTTCACGAAAATAAAGCTTCCTCTATGAGGAAGCAAAATTAACCCTCCGTAGTCACTCTGGGATCCCAGGGACACCACTAAATTTTTCGGATCCTTATGCAACTAATTTTCAAATTACAATTTCTCCTGTTTATTCGGGTTTTTCGCGGATCTTACTACTATCATCATAATTCTCAGACAATTCTCGATCGATTTAAAAAAAAAAATGCGTTGAGTTTTTCAGAAATTATGAACAAGTAGCTGGAATCCCTCAGACCCTAGTGTGACTTCCGTGTCTGTGAAAAAGAAGTGTGACCATGGAGGATTAAGAACCTGCAAATTGTATTGCATAGAATATTATTATATTAAAAATTAAAAACTACTAATCACACAATAATATTATTAAAATTAGAATAAACATTTACCGCGTCAATAGAATGCTTAATGCAAAACGTTCAACGCGTTGGAAACTGAGGAAAATTTCGTATAACGAATATTCTGAGAGACACCCGGTACAAGAATTGATCCACGTAATGGCGATAAGACGCATTCAAACGTAAGTGTGTTTTCACGAGGGTGCCAAAGTTCTCGCGGAAAGCGGTACGAGGGTGAATTCTAAGCGAGTTTCAAGAGGCAGGATCGTCGGATGTGGGAAAGAGCTTCAGCTGGTGCTAATCACAGAATCACCTTTTACGTACGCATCAAGACCAGCACTGCACTTACATTTGCATTTTTATTACGATATTATTCGCAACCTCCTGATATTAGCGAATCTCCAAATTATTGAATTTCATTAATACGAAATTAATAGTAATTACGAGATCGTAAAATAAAACCGACAAAAATGTATTAATCTCTTCAATTTTATGTTTATATGATATCGTATAAATTCATATATTACTCTGCTCTTTCGCGTTTTATGGACTTATTAACGTTGGTAAATTAACGTTTAGTGTTTCGGCTCGATTGAGAAAACGTCTTAAAACGGAAATATTATTACTTAACAGGAGCAATAATTTGATCGACACAACTGGCTAATAAAATATTTATTGTAGTTCACTACGTTTCAGCCATGGGTTTCGGTCCTTATCAAGTGTAAAATTCGCAAACTATTCTTACAATGACATTTGTCCTAATCATGTCATTCGCGTGTATAATGTGTTCTATAATATTCTTTGCAAATTTCCAAGAAGTAGTGATGATTTGCATTGAAAAGCACGTCAATAACATAAGATGGTAAACATTCAACTGATTATTACTTAAATCTTACTATATTATTTAATAGTAAATTTTAACTATTACACGTAAATTATATTTAATAGTTTTATAATAAAAATTTAGATTACATATAAAAAATTATTAAATCTGATATTTGTTTGAAGAATAAAATTTATCTTTATTTCAATCAAAATACATTTATATAAATCAATTTATTATTACTTCTTGCAAAAATTTTTATTCAAGAGGAACGAAATTGTGTGATTTTAATAAATTAAGAAAACCTGATTACATCGCGACAAAAAATGTCGCAATTTAATTTCATTATTTTTTTTTAAATTTATTAAAATCATATAATTTCATTGTTTGGGAATCGTTACAAATTGGAAAAAGTAATAATAATAAATTAATTATTATACTTTTCTGGCCAAAATGAAGAACTTCACTTCTTAAATAGATTTAATACTGCTAACATGTCAACGTATCGTTAAAATGTCTGTATTACATTTAGAAAAAGTTAATTTCAATCAAGGATGAATGTATAGTATATCGCTGTCTTATTAAATCAATGTACAAAAAATTCTTATCCAGCATTATCTTTTAGAATATTAAAATAACATAACAAAAGATAGTATTTCATAATTTTTAATTAAAACGCTTTAAAAATATTTCCTGAATTTGAAATCAGATTTCTTATGTGAATGATTTTTAATATATCTTCTTTTCCAAAACACACTTGAATAATATTTTCCATACTCATATATAATATTGAATTAATACAATTATTATAAACTATGAGAAACAGAACTCGGAGAGTGCTTAAGACAAATTTCATATGAATGAGTTCCACAGTTAAAACGCAATTGCAAATATAATATAACAAATATTAAATTAATTTTTCAGATCTATGTAATAAACAGTAGGTATCATATCTTAAGATTGGTTTAAGCTGAATTTTTCAGCAAAAATATGATTACGAATGCGAACTTTAGAATCTCTGATACGTTTAAAAAAGATACCAAGCTATTAAGTGCCTGATACGTCATTAAAAAAAATAAGAATTCAAATACTGATTTCAACTTTTCGGAAAATTAGTATATTCATAACTTTTCTATTTCAAATAGAATCAATATTTAATAATATAATTTTTATAACATAAAATGTAATAAAATTCTTGAAATTGGGAAATATCTAGAATGCTTAAAAAAATGCTAGATTTCCAAAAGAAGTTTTGCTCATAAAGACATAGCAAATTTTCATCTGAGAAACGAAAAACCAATTATACACCATTAAAAATCAATAACACTATTTTATTATTTGTTTCATAGCTTCAAATATTGAGAATAATTGAAACTTTCACCTGAATTAAAAAAGTCAAAAATTTTCCGCTCATTTTCTTATCGTTTTAACTATTGATCTATACAACTTTTTTTAAACGTTTAGAAAAACTATAGATATAGATATAAATGTAAATGTGGATATAAATACAAATGGGAAAAGGACGATGGAACGTCTGCATGGAAAGCTCCGCAAGAAGCAACAATGTTTAGCCCATTCTTAAACATACAAGGGTCGACTTTATGGACTTTATGGGTCGTGCTGTACGGAGCACCTCTCGAGACGACCTATAATCCGAATGCTATCCTTTACGTCATGCAACCGCTTTTAAGATCAAGAACGCCCAAAGCTGTCTTGGTCCGTAGCTTGTCATAAGAGAGTTTCTAAAATACAACGTTCCATAAAAACCCATAGTCTGTCCAGAGACAAGAGCATCAATAGCTCCTCAAAATATATTCAAAAGAATAACAAGTCGAAAAGCTAACGCTCGTTTCACTACTAAACTAATATTCGTAACAATAATGCAAAATTATGGGTGACTCTATCAGAAAACAAATTGTTTAGCAACTCTGTGTAATAAGTTTATCAAAATTATTATTTTTATGCGTGAAAAAACGAAAGAAAGCAGAAATATCGAACTGATAAAATTAAAACGTAATAAGAATTCATATTTTATACTATAATTCGTAAAATATCTTTATAAAAAATAATTATTTTAATTAACTGAAAACAATTCTATATACTATAATTCAAAATATTTTCCATTTTTTAACAATATGTTCAAAGACAGAAAAAAAGGAATGTAAAAAAACGACATATGTTGAAAAAGAATTTAAAACACAATACAGTATAAAATTTGACAGTACAGTATCAAATCTGAGAGGGAACAAAAAATAAGAGAGCTTGTTGAAATTTGAAGAGTAAGATAGAGTAAAGGTTGAAGGTAAAGGTCTAGCCACCGCAGTCGAAGATGAAACAGGAGGAAGAGGCACAATCACGCTTCCTTATTTCGCTCAGCTTCTTTTATTGCTGACGTTGAATGGGACCGGATGATGAGTTTTCCCTTATTTGTTTTCGTCCAATAAGCGAAAAAACACGTACGACTTCACTGTCCCCATCCTCCATTTTGTCGTTTACCGAAAGAGGCCCCCGAAGACTTGTCCTACGAAGTGAAACGCGCCACCTGAACTCCTTGCAACAATCACGTCGACGATCCAGAATCTCGATCCAGGCTACGTTCAAATGGCTAACCACGCCTTTATTTCGAACGAACGATTTTGGTATGAAACGTTACGAGGTGGACACTCGATATCGATATCACGAACGTGTATCCTCGCAAGATCAAAATAATAGTTTTCCAACGTTCATATATATATATATATTTTTTATTTCATAAAATCTCCATTCATTGCCGAAGAATAAGGAATAAAAATTATTATTGTAAAAAAATTTAAATTTCTAAGACAATACTGATCACGCATATTGGCAAAATACGTTTTAATATATATTTGTTATATATATAGATATACACGAGTTATAAATCTTTTTTTACTTTATTACAGCAAAAGCATTCACCGATGCGTAAAATTGGAGTTCACGCTATTCGCTAGAGACACACACACGATGCTTGATACCGATTCTAAGATTTCCCAGGTGACATTAACACGATATACGATATCGTTAACTCGGCTTGAACTTTTTCATTACGTGCGCGAGCATCAAATTCCAACTTTTCCACGTAGCATACATATATACCTACGCGGGTGCGACGCCCACTTGGAAAACTCCGGAAATAAATAGCCGGAACTTTCGCAGCCCGGTACGCGACAGAATCTCTGAAAATTAAAGGCGCGCCGCAGAGATGTTTCTTAATTATTTCTCACGATCGTGTGGATAACCGTGCTAAGATAAAGTGAACAGATTCGCAATTGCATTCTTCTTTATTACATGGCACGACATGGATTAAAGCGCGCGACTCTGTGCCGGTTGACCCGGCCGCCCAATCTCGTTTCGGCCGAATATCGCTTTAATTAACTTTTACATCAAAGCCACTAAAGTAGATCGCCGCATAAAAGCATTTCTACCGCGCAAAAGGGATCTGGATTCTTTCGGCACAAATCAATAGGAAGCGTTTATAACTATACAAAGAGGTAACTCATGGCAAAGTTAATTTTTTCTGGTATTGAAAAAACTAAATATAAAAAAAAGAAATAATAATAAATTTGATGATAAATAAATATTCAAAAAATGTCTTGATTGTCGAGCTCTGGCAGAGCGTGGTAATGAATATATAAGCATAGAACCATATCGACCGAAGAATCGGATAAAAAGGTTGAATGAATCCGATGATAATGTTTCAATGCAGTCGAATATGCATAAATTGGAATTATTTCAAGCCGTTAAATATATTCTTGACGGCGGGAATTGATTATTGAAATGATTCATGTTGAAAACGTAGGAAAAACAACATTCTCGTAAATTGTATTTTTTCCACGTATTCAAAATTATAATAAGCGAATCGAAAAGATAACAAAAGCAAATATTATTGTTCATAATATAATACTGTAAAGTATGTAATTATTTAATAAAAGTGAATATTATTCTCTGTGCAAATGAATACTATTACAATAATTTAAAAAAAAATGTAATGCCCCGAAGTTAAATGTTGATGCATGATTAAATTTTCACGCATCCAAACTAAATTGCTCGATATTGAACATCACGCATCAGTAATTACATAACGCATTAGACAGAAGCCATAATTTCAATTATGCAATATGCGGAGCAATGCGATAATTCAAACAGCATGCAGTAGCATAATGTAACGAATTCATAATTAATGCATCAAAACTCTCGTGATATATACCGAGTGTCACTTAACAAATTTATTTACGTAACAGATCATTATCAAAAAATAACATCAATTTGCTTTACTTGGCCATTCCGCTGTGTTATAATACAAAGGAATCATATTAATAACTATAGATATTGTTAGAATTATATCTCAATATATCATATTTTACTTATTCTTTAAGACATTCTCAAAACTGTGAAAGTATGAAAGTACAAAAATAAACGATTTTCGAAAGTCGCTGTGTTAAGAACAAAACTGATAATGTTAACTTAAAAATCATGTGTTAACTTTTAAATCATTTTTCTAGAATAAACTCACCATAAAAATGTCATAACAATTCATTATCCTCGCATACATTCATTATTCTCGCCTACAAGAAAAAAAATTAAGTATAGTTGACCGTGTTAACAGTGTGTGTGATAACATAACGTAACTATTTGGCGGCTACAAAAGCTTGATCTGAAGTAAGATGCGTGACATTCCTAATAGCTCTCTGGGAGCGGGATTCGGCTCTGCCGGTATCCGACAAATGTAACGCCCGGCTAAAAATGTAGTTTAGCGCTTTTTGTTCGGCCACTCTTTTCCTCCCAACCCTGTTTCTCGTACAGCTGTGTCGGGATTCCACGGTCGCCAAGATCGGTCCATCGCGGGAGAGAAACCGAAGGAAGGTCGAGGGCGAAGAGAGAGCGGATAAGTCGAAGCAAGAAGGAGAAAAGAAGCGGTCGAGAGAGGCCGCGAGACGCCACAAGAAGCTCAACAATGCGGAGCCTGGAAGCGCACCCTCTCTCTCCCCTTCTTTCTTATCCTCTCTCTGTCTTCTTTTCTCATCCGTCGAACTGTCCTTAGGGCAATTCGCGAGTGCGGGTTGGGGATAAGCCAGTACAGATAATTATCTTAGTTCCATGTTTAATAGACGCCCGGTATTTCGGATTGGCCCTAATGACGGCGTTTACTGAATTTATGTTCTCCTGCTGCGCGGCAACTTCTCTCTCCCTCCCTGTTTCGTCTCTTCTCTTTCTCTTTTTCCATCTCTCTTCCTTTCTTCGCATTAACCCGTACGAAATTATCTCTGTCTCCCTTTCTATCTCACTGGAGAGACCTGGACCGCCTCCCTCTCCTTTCAGATAAGTCGACGGGGCCAGCTATCTTTCTTCATCCTGTCGTTCCTGGCATCGCGAGGGCTTCTTTCGCTTTGATGTATGTTCAATTATCCGTCTACGTGGTACCGGTCCGTGCCGAGTTTAGGGACCGTATATAGGGCCGACGCACTCCTCCCTTATCCCCTTCACCGATCGAGTGGGAAGAGAAAGACATTTATTATCGTGGCCGCGTGAGACGGGTCTGTCTTTGCGAGAAGAATCTCAAAAAGGATAATCTGGCCCGCGATAATATGCGTCCTCCGGCTGCCGTTGGTCGATCTACTCGGTGCATGGCATGCGATTCGTAGGTGCAGCGACCGCGGAAAAAGCGACGCTGAAACAAAGGGGCAAGCGAGGTAATTCGTTCGTGGTGCAAGAAAATGTGCGTCAAAGAACGAACGAGAGACCGGTCGAAAGAAGTGGAAGACCGACGGGACCCGCTTGTTATCGGAATTTTAACAACGGCTTCGTAAATGATCGATGAATGTCCGACCTTATGATGGCTTTTTTAGAAACACGTTTATACGAGACGACGTAAACGTTCAAATATCACTGCATACAAATCAGGATGGTCTATTTTTATTTTGTTATATAGTTTTCTACAAGACGTTTTGATATTTTGACAGGAACGTTGAACTTACTTATTGCGGAAATTAAATTGATTTAAAGTTCCGAGAGCTCGAATCGATTCGAGGCGCTGAAAACAACGTACGGAAGTCGCCGTAGAAACAAAAACAACCGTAATTCGCACTAAACTACTTTGCGCGATACTTATTCAACACTTCCGGCGACTATTAAACGTCCAGGATCGAATCTAGGTAATTCAAAACCTCGAACAGAATGCTATAATTCTATAGCTTTACAATAAATGTAATAAAAATGCAAAAGAATGATCACTCAGTATACAACGGAATACTTATCTCACGAGCTTATAATACTGCAAAGTAAAATAATAAATAAAGTAGAGCTATCGTTTCTCGCTTTGACAGTGACTGTATAACTGAATTCAGTCTGATTGTCACGCTTAATCCGACCCTGTCGACAAAAGGGACGATAAGAGGAATGAGCCGTGCTTAACGTCGGCATTGAGAAAGACGTGGAGGCAGCCTCGCGGATAACTCGGCAAGGTAGGAAAACCGAGAGCAATGGCCCATTCGAAACGATATTGCCGTCACCGCGGGCTGAATGGTTAAGTATAAATTTCCCAGTCAGCGATCTCCGACGTAATGGTTGCGCGCTGGACCAGCAGAGAAGGATCGCAGTGGAATGCAAAACAGACGTTTGAAATTCCGCGGCCGTGCGGCTACACCGAATGCTATTTCGGAAGGGGATCACTAGTAGACCTTATTTAGCGACTCGTCTTCAATTTCAGAATTAGTTTCGAAAAAAAAAACGAAACTCTCTAATTGCGCTATAATTCGGGACACCTTCGTATATAATGTATGACTTACATATCTAATTGTTCAATATCTACAACTGGGAATATAGTACGTAAATAAAAAAATGTTTAATCTTTTTACAATAATTTCTTTTCCTATTGTCCTTCTGATCAATATTGCGTAACCACGTTTACCGTAAATTTCATCATGATTGTCCTTTTCATCACTCTAATTATAACTCGATAATACCTCCGTTTGCTATTAATTTATTTATGTATTTATGAATCCAATATACACACATTCGCGCAATCAATACGTTCTTAAATAATCGTTGACGCATTATCGAACAACATTATCAACTCTTCTTGGAACCCTTTTGCGAACGCAAAAAATACGCTCGTCATGCGAGCAATTCCCGTCAGTGTCGACGTGCCGTACGCCTCTGGCGTAAGACTTCTAAGCACGAAGCACGTATCTATTCACGGCGCGCGATCGTGACGCGCGAGGGCCTCGGAAAAATGCCTCTGAATGGAAGGAACGGTGTCAAGGGTTAAGGAATAAGTCCGGCACGACACCGCGGCCCGAGATCGTCCGGGCATGAGTGGGCAGTACCGGTGGACGATCGTCACGACCGTCCTGAGGGTATGCTCGCGTGCAAATCCTACGTTTGGTGCGGTCGAGGGCGCGGCGGACGTCGCGCGCGAGGACGCAGAATCCGGTAATTAACGAAGCTGTTGCGATTGCAATCTGGCGCACGAGCCGCCGCCGGCGAAAGCTCGGACTCGTCGCGGAGAACGCGGGGTGAGCAAGAGCGAAAGAGAGGAACGGAGAGAAAAGAGAGAGAAAGAGAGACGGAGATGCGGCGTGCGGCCAAGAATATTAATGCGACATCCCTCATTGTCTTTGAGAATTCATGCGCTTCCCGACACCCGATGCTGTCGTCCATCCCTCTCTGAAACGTGCCACGAAGTCGCTTTACAATTGTCTGACTATCGCCTTTCTCGCGATAATTCTGGAACGACTGTCTAAAAGTGCGCCGACTTGGCATGAATAGATTGATTCGTTCAAAATTGTATTCATAGCAGAACTGAAGATTGAGCATAGTTTCGAATTCTCGGTATTATTGTTAACGATAAATAATCTGATCAATCTTAAATTAACTATTATTATTATCTTTTAATTTTTAGTGTATCGTTAAGACTAACAAGTTAACTGAGCAATCATCAGCGATAACAAACACTGAAAACAATTATACACATGCTATAAACAAACACATTTTATTACAAAACATCGATTCTTATAGTTATCGTTATATGTTTGTCCGTTTAAAGCTCAATAGAATGAATTGAAAACCCGCTTGTCTCCCAGATGGATTCGAACTTTCGATAATAAATCCCAGGACGTGCAAGCTAGAAACTCCGTCATTAACACTACCTACCGCGTCGTTGGCGAGATTGCAGGAGGCTAGACGCGTTAATTACATCGATCGAACAGGTTTCTCCTGTCGATCGCACTCGTTTTTGGCACACACCGTCTCGGGGCTCGAATCGGACAGGTGTCGTTCTGGCGGCTGAAAAACGGAGGACGCGGCTAAAAAGCAAGCACACGCGGGACAGAGAGACGGCGAGAAAGAGAGGAGCTTTTAGAGACTCGGCAAATCCCCGGCGTACGACTTTCTCTACCTTTTTCTGTGAAGAGGCGACGACAGAGATCGAGCCGCGTGGAGCATGTGTGTCCTTAGACACTAATGAACGACCTTTAGAATCGCCGTAGTTCCCTTGAGAATGCGTCGTGCACATTCGCCGGTGCACATACTCCGCCGACGAGCGAGCGCTCGGTCCCAGAGCACTCGTCGCGTTAACAACTTCCGTGTAACATTTTAACCCTCCTGAATTTCTCCACGCTGTACAAACCCGAGAAAGCACTCGTTTTTGACCGGATTTGACTAACCAAAAATGTCCCCTCCCATCCATATAATGGTTTATTATTCTTCTTATCAAACAAGGTATTAGTCACTCACTAACGTAATTTCCTTGCAACAGTAGTTATATAGCTTATATAATTATAGTGGAACTGATTGATTAATGCAATTTGGATGCATACTGCATCGAGCATGTTTTAAAAGAGCAGTATTTTCCGAGACAACGGAAAATACTGTTTCTCTTAATAATGCTTACATAAAGTAGCGAAGACACGTAAATTAGCAAATTGCATTATTCTTGAATGTTCTCGAGCATAATAAACGCTGTAGCGCGCTCTCTAATGAAAATCTCGAAGTCCTTATTACGCGGATCTCATTATCACGTTTATTTTCTGTTGCTGCGTTCGCACCAACAGCTCTGAGGCTCTTTAGCAATGCCCAGAGCGACGAATCAAAATTTAGTACCATACTCTGTCGTTCCGTCAACCGTCGTAGCACACACAAACCGCGTTGCGCAAAATATATAAGTCCGCTTCTCCGACGAAGCTTCTACGAACCGAGTGCTAGAACAGAATTACGAATGAACCGGCATAAAATTAGTAATGCTATCAATATTAACGTTAACGTACGCAGCGCGTAATATGCATTATTTTTGCTTCTTACTCATAAGAAATAAAACAGTATCTCCATTTTTATTCGTTTCCCTGTTCGCTATTTCAGAAGTCATTATATAAATGTAGATATAAGATATATCAACGGACTAGCATTATTTGCATATGTCCAGAAATATCGCTTTCCTTCCTGCATAATTTACCGGCGAAGTAATCCCGTAGTTACATTCTAGCGAGCGTACTTTCGCGAGTCAAGACACTGTGTCACTGTGACGAGAGCATTCATATTACTTTAACTTCCGCATGAAATGTTTCAGCGAAATTTCAACAACGACGCTTGTCGTCCAGCCAATATTCGGGGATAGGCCGACGAATGCAAAGGACCAGTCCGTTAAATACGGGCCGTCAGGTTCAGGAAACTAGGTGAGAGGACTTCTGGGATTAAGCCATTTTTCCGCTACGTGACTCCGTGGGTGGATCGAGGAAGACGCTACGGAAAAGCCCGCCTTCGCGAGACGCCCGACATATTTCTTCCGGAACGTCGTCGCGTTATTACCGTGATACGATATATTTTAAAGCGGAAATTGCTTTTATCTTTTACGACCACGTGCTTGCATTCCCGTGATCAAAAAAATCAATCGATATAAACGATTTTATGTAAATTCAATGTTTAAATCTGATATCACTGCTGTTATCATCATGCATTCGTTTGATCTTCATCTATCAATTGAATAAAATAATAGTGTATTTAGTGTTAATGGATTTTTGGTCCAATTTTTCTAACTCATCAGCTTTAATCGAAGCGCTCGATCCAAATTCTTATCACGTCGTCGACGGTTAATAAAAGAAATTCTCCTAAGTATCTATGACTGCGAATCTAATAAAAGGAATCCCTTCGAATCGTCCGGCCGCTCTGCCAAAGTCTCTCACGTTTCCACCAGATTACACGATTTCTGGAAGGAGATAATGCAATGCTTCTCCGCGTCGCTAAGTTGATGGTCAATTCGCATCTCTTTTTCTTATCTCTATCTATATTTCTCTAACCGCACGATCATGAAAATATCAGAAAACCACTCAATAAGTAACTGGTATAACAATATTCGAGTAAAACAATCTCTTGTTCTCGATGTAATCAGAAAAAAAATAACGAGACATAGAAAAAGAGAGATCTATTGTCATGAGATGCGTTTCATTATTATAATTTTGTTGAAGAAACCACACTGAGAAAAAAAGCTGTTGCTTCAATTAAAGTGTTATCACGAGGTGCCAAAAACATAAGTAGTTCATTCAATTGTATTATTAATAGACCCAATATTTGGGATTATTAAAACAATGATTGAATTATTGGTTTAAAAATACAGACATTGGGTCTAATAATAATACAATTGAATGAACTACTTTATGTTATTGGCACCCCGTGATAACACTTTAATTGAAGCAACAACTTTTTTCTCAGTGCATGTTTTAAAGTTCCATATACAATAGTATAAAATTTAAATTAATTTAAAACAAAATAAGAGTCATTATTAATTATTTGTTGTTAGATATCATTAGTAGTAGAAAAAATAAAAAGTTAACATTAATAATGAAAAAAGCAAAATAATATTAATTAAACATATATTTGTTGGCAAAAAGATACACATGAAAAGTATTGAAAAATATATAATAAATAAATAAATATATTTATCGTTCCTTCTGTCCTTCAATTATATTTAAATTGCAAAATTTGAAAAATAATTGCATAGATAATGTTCTTCCTGTCACGCTGAATTAATCGTCTTTATTTAAAAATATAGATACAATGAAGAAATAGAAATGGTAAACAAAGCAAATTAACTTGTCAAAACGTTCAAAATATATTCATTATAAGCAGGAAATAACATTAATTAATATTCCGCTCGTCTCACAAATTCCAGCAAATACTCTAATTATCTTGGATCTTTCTTACTTGAATCTCTATAAATCACGAGGAAAGATTCTCTCTTGTTTTTTTATGTATAATTCTATAAATTAAGCTTTCTAATTATTCACTTTGATTTAATTTTGTATATGCGATTTGTATGTAATTTATGCAATTAAATATCACATCTATCTATATTTATATTTGGCAATCGTCTAATTTATTCACAGTGTGTCCGATAAAGATTAGATTGTGAACTTAAATCGAAAGTCGTATATAAATTTAAATCCAACAAAATTAGAAATTATTGTAAGCCTTTAAAGAATAAAATACGAATGAAATTTTCATGCCTCTTCGATTTTTCTTTCGTTTGCTGAAGCCTCTCTTTTCCTGCACTTTTGCGATAAAGCACGCGGCGTTTGAAGAGGGGAAGGGATTTGCAAAGGAGCACTCAAGTTTCGACCCTTCTTCTGATCTACTTAAGATTTTCCGCTGTCGAACCTCATCACCGAGGCACCAAGCCTATTGTTTCGCGATACACGACGGATATTGAAATAGTTTGTTAATAGGTCGCGTTACACAGGCACATCAATATACACACTGTAAAAAAATTTCATGTAAAATTACAACTATTATAGTGGGTAATATTGGGACCATCTATTAAAAGTATATATTTACATACATCAGTATATCTCGTAGATAAAATTATTATCTTATGTGGTAAGTAAGCAGCTTGCACAAGTAAATTTACATGTTAAAAGTAGATTCTAGAAATGTTTTTGTAATAATACATTTTATATATGTATTTGTACAATTTCACATATTAAATTTAAATAATGTCGAATTGTCTAACCAAGAGTTCTTAATTTGAAATTATACTGCAATATAAATAAGCTAAACGAGTTACATATAATTGTAAATTTATAATTTTTTTTATTTGTATAATATATAATTACCCATAAAATTAAAGATAAAAGTAAGCCAATGTGAGCCAACTTTCGTAAAAATGCAGCTATAATGCATGAAATTATCATATGCCGTGTAATATTACAAACAAAATTGTACATTTACATAAAATATATAAATTATACTTTTAATCTTGTAATTTTTCATTAAATATAAAAAATTATTACACAATAAAGAGTAAAAAAGCTAATTTTTGTAAAAGTACATGAATTTATACATTTCCATTATTAATAATGTAATTGTTACACTCATTATTTATGTAATTTTACATACTTTTTTTACAGTGCAGACTACAATGTTACATAAAAGTCTTTTTAATCAGAAAAAATGGAGATCTATAGTGATGCTGCTAATAAGAGATATTCCACATTCCTGTGTGTCGTTTGCCTGTTTAACAAGCATTTCATACCGTTAAATCATACCAAATAAGCAATACAGATAAGCAAATGAGATCAAACAGATCGATATTTATTTCTGAATATAATGTCTGGATAAGGTGATCTAGAGAACGATAGTGAAGCAAACCGATTGGTGTATCGAAGAGTATCGTAACGTCGGACAGGATAAAATATTAATCATTCTACGTAACAGCGAAAGAAAGACTTAATAAAATGTCTCTCTCAGAAATTCCGTGGGACAAACTTGCATAAAACTCATCTGTGCTCACCGCCTACGCTGTCTACCTAAAGACGCTCTTATATCGCTGCAATTCAGCGAAGAGAAGCAATCTCTCTCTTTCCACCACTCCCGCCTCGAGAGACGCTCCGCGGCCGGATTTCTTTCCAACGTCGCAGACGGACTTCACCCGTCCCTGGCTCGTAATTGCATTTCCACGAAATCAGCGGCGCCACGGGGCTTGCGTTATTATCGCCGAGGATTTCCACGCCGGCCCGTAATCGAAACGAGAACAACGTCCCGCTCCCGTACTCTCGGGCCCCGCCTAAATCAAGGCAATCCTCGAAAGAAAGCCGGCAGAGTTGAGTCGACGCGGACGAAACGCCCGCTCCGGCGAGATATTAGCCCTTGACGGCTGAGACTCAATTTCCGGATTGCTCGATAAAGCAGATAACCTGTTCTTACCTCGAGGCGAATCGCCTTGACGGTCCAATGTCTGCTTACCCGTACCTTCCGCTCGAATAGATTCTGATACCGCGAACGGGGATGCTAACGATATGACGATATTGCGCGCGTTTCCACTTAACGAAAATTCGATTGGCTTTCTTCGCAACTCCTCGATCCGTAATAAAATAAATATTTCAGTGGGAAAATTTTAGATTAAAATTTTTGCTCGATTAAAACAAGCCGGAAGTTAAACAAAGAAGAAAAATTCGATTATCTATTTTTACCTGTAAAGTTTAATTTCAAGAAGGATCTCTATTTTCTCTGATTTTTAAATTCAGTGTAATGTACACCTTATATATACATATATGTGTCGTTAGGTGGCCATTTTCTACAACAACGGAATAATTTTTGCCGGAGAAGGAGCCTGACAAGCGAGGGAACGAGGCGAGAGTTACGACCGTAGAGAACGCCGGGACGCGACGTTCCAGGAGGAACTCCGGTATGCTCCTCTCGGTGGGGTTACCGCGAGGGTCACGTCGCAGTCTTACTCGTCCGCTTTCGGTCGCCATTTGTCACAGTGACGTTTGCAAGCACGCCCGCTCGCGGCTGGTGTCTGGCGTCGCGCTACGTGCGAAGTAATCACGCGAGAAGACGTAAAACGCATTCGTCAAGCTCGGAAGGACTTCCGCGCGAAATCCTCGACTAGACGGCGCGGCGCGACGCGCTCCACCGAACCGTTATCCCTCGCCACGCGGGGTAAAAGTGCCCCATTCAAAGTATCCCTCGATCCTACAGATAATAAATAAATCTTCCAGAAGAGGACGAACTTCTCTCGGCGTGAAGATCATCCGATAATTTAATCCCTTAATTCGAGAGAATCAAATTCTGATTTCTCTGATATGACAAACTGCGAATAGATCATGCGATTATAAGAGCTAAATTTGATTCGATTCAATCACCGACTGAATGTAAATATAACATCGTCTTTCTATCAAGACTTACTTATTTTGTAAAAAAAAGTGTATAGATTTATAAAAATTATAAATAAGAATTAGAAGATAATTCAATACGTAGTTGAGTATTCTAAGATATTCATTTTTTGAAAATGCTAAATGCACGTGTACAGATACTTTAAATATTTCCTAAAAATGTAGAAATAAGCTTCAACTTGCACTGTTTCGCCCAATTTAAGTCAAACAGATATACAGAGAATGAATAATATAATGTTAACATCTGTAAAATACACTACTTGTTTTATTAATAAAAGATTGGCTCATCATTTGCCTTTAATACAAATTCTATTCATGTTGAAATAGTCATATACAATGCTTGAATGTCACTAATAGAATATTATACAAGTCTTTTAACAGAACATTTTTTAATTACTTATATAAATGATGCTTCTCACTCTATTTGCTAAAATTGCCCTCTGTTCTTCAAAACTTCAACATCTTTCCTGGCCAGCGCAATTGCTTGATTTAAATATCATCGAATCTCATTGTGAACAATTTTGAAAAGCAGAGTAAGAAGCAGATTTCTTCCTCCAATATCTTTTAAGCAATTGGAAAATGTTCTGCTAAAATAATAGTATAACATTGCACTGGTGACTATTCAAGCATTGTATGACTCTATTCCAACAATAATAAAATAGTATTAAAGACAAATGGATTAACTTATTATTATTGTAATAAAACAAGTAATATTTCCCAGGTGTTCACATTATTTTGTCTATTTCTTGTATATGAATTTAATTTCTATTCTTCTATTCTTTCTCTTCTTTTTAAATTAAGTTATCTTTTACTTTTGCTTTTATATCTATAACTATTTACTTCATGTCATTCAAAAAACGCATGTATATGATATAATGTATGTTATATGCATGATGATTGTATATGTAGATGTACAATCCGTAGTGAGTATCCGCAGTGTATTGAGCTCGAATCGATAGATCTGCTAAGCTAAATAACTATGCGGATCTCTATGGATACTCTCAATAGTGAATAAAAATGATATCAATGTGCTGCCTCTATCGCTAAAATTTCTAAGCATTTGATAAAACTCTTTGCTAGCTAGTCTGAAGTACCTATTGCAGAGAATATCTTTAAATTAATCCCTTCAGAGGATCGAGAACCTTTTGGCCAAACTCGACAATATACGATTTGATCGTATACGTAGCGTATCACGGAGTAAGAAATCAATATCAGCAAATTAAATTAAATCAGGCAAATTAATTTTGTAGTACATAAAAGAAGACGAATATTTTCGTTACATGATTGGTGGTTTAATATTCATTTTGACAAACGAAAACCAAACGAACCGTGATGAAATACTTTGATTTTACGACACAAAACGAGGAATTTTTTCGAGGAGCCATTTCTTCATTTTACGGAATAGGAGCGCGGGTAAACGGGCTGCCGCTCAAAATTGAGTAATCAAGAAAGACGCTGACCAGGCACAGATGTGTCAAACATTCTAGTTTTCGGACCGTGCGCGGGCTGAGGTGTTTCCGCCTCTCGAACGGTGCTGAAAACTCGATCCGCCAGCGAGAAACGTATTTCGGCAGGAGAAACAGCCGGTGTACGTGCGGAAATGTTCAAAGTACTTTCGACGAAGGCACCGACCGCCTCGACTGTACGTCAGTCAGTCGTGTTTCAAGACGACACTTAGCCCAGTCTTTATAAGCCCTGAATCAGCGGCCATTAGCCTTATACCCTGAGATAGGCATCTTGTAATTTCTTGTATTCCAGAAGCCGATCGTGCAACTTCCTCGGACACTGAAAGAATGCGCGATGTGAGGAAGCAACATAGTTCTTCTATTCACGTGCGAGGACACGATGTTTCGAGCTTAAACATCGCAGACAAAGACCAAAGAAGCGTCGCGAAAACGAGTTACCTAACTTGAGAATGTATGCCGTGTCCATATTCGGCATGGCCTTCGATTACCGGTCAATATCCTAAAGTTGGCCACCGTTTTCATGTTACACGAAGCGTTCGTTCATTTTTGCGATAAAAATAAAAATCTGAAGTACCAAATACAATCCTTTATCTGTATTTCACGAATACATTTTACGAATACATTTTACGAACTAAACTTTACTATTTCGATTAATTCTATTGAGCCCGCATACTATTATGGCAAATTGAATTCAGTCCTGTCGCAAAATCAAATATTGGCATGTTAATGCTCTGGTTTCCACATTAATATTCGATACTAAACATTTTGGTTTATCACATTAAATTAATAATGTGACAAATCAATATCTTATGTAACTAAATGCAATACATAATCGGAAGTCGAATTTCTCAAACTATCTCGTAATTTTCATCTCAAAAATTAATTATTTTAAAAAGTTCCTTTCTTCTTAAATCTTCCCAAATGTCATTCAGTTTTTTTTCTTTTTTTAATTTCAGTCTCAATATCAGTCTCAAAATTTAATATAATCCATAAAAGTGTGTTCACTCTATTTATATACTACTGAATCCAACATCAGTATTTGATACAATTGCGAAATAGGAAACAAGTAAATATAAAATTCTAACATCGTCTTATTTCTTGTAAAAGCAATCAAAATTGCCATTGTCTGAGATTTCATACTTGATTGCTGCTCCCATATGGCACGTCGCGATAATTCATACATGAGTAAATCTGTTAAACCGAATTGTACTCCGCGTCAATACGCGGCGCCGTCCGAATAAAGTAAATATGATTGCGCAGGATACCTATATGGTGCATGGCGAATGAATCGAAGCTACTGAAATCTGTAAATGTATTTAAAGCCACAAATTGTAAGCCTGTACAACCGTAAGGTCTCGGAGATTTTCACGAAGAGTTCCAAGGTACGAAACAGTCCTAGATAAGCAACCCGCACCTCTGCTATGCTGTAACCCTTGCGAAGCTCTAGGATTACTTGATAGAACGTGTCGGAACCTGTATAATCCAATAACCACTAACCTTGCGCTCGTCTCGTCTATGGACTGCTGTAGACAGTGTAGACCATTGCTGATTCAAATATTCGAGGCCCTCGTCTTTCGTAAGTACCATCTACAATGAGTCGCAGTCGTAAGAGTCGTAAGAAATTGACCAATCACAGTTCATTATTCTTCGATCACAAGGAAAATAATGAACTGTGATTGGTCAATTTCTTATGACTCTTACGACTGCGACTCATTGTAGATGGCCCTTTACTCTCTCTCTCCGCTTACTGTTAATCATTCATACTCCTTATACTTAAATTTTATCTCAAGCCGCTCTCATATATATCTCAGTAGACAAATTGATTATATGAATTAAAATATTTCCGGATAATCCAAACACGTATTATTCTATACAATAGACGATTTTTACCGTATTCACTTTGATCCGTCTATTTTGATTAATAAATAGCAATCATCCAATTATGAATTATCATATCCTGTTTACGTCTTCAAACGTATAAGAGTTAAAGAAGTGAGATTTGCGCAGACGAAACATATTCGCAGAATATACGAAATTTTATCACAGACGTTTCAATCAATGGCCTTATTCACTGATTTATCACTCTGTACTCTCGCGCGACCTCGTTCTTCAACTCTCTTGGCCTCTCTCTCTCTCTCTCTCTCTCTCTCTCATCGCTGTCCCACGCCACAGTTCCCGGTTGCACGTCCGTTCAATAGTTACGCGCATCCTACGTCATGTCTCTTAACGCCTGCAGCGTCAGTCACTCGCTTTCCGGAATACATCAACCTCGGTACTATATTTGTGCGCCTCGGTCACACGGGTGCTGCTCGATAAACTCGGTCACGAACCCAACCTACGCGTCGAATCGACGTTGACCGTTTCTCGAATCCCCCTTGGCAGCCCGTTCACCCTTATGTCGCCACATTGTAAAGCCAATTTTAACGGCGGCCAAAGTTAACACTCCGGGAAACCTTGTGACACACGTCAACCTATATTCCTAGCGACGCGTTCAACATTAACTATACCTAACTTAACTCTAATTTTTATTTAATAGCGTCTTAACAATAATCTAATAACTGATCTTTCATGCCAAACAAATTCAATGACAATATTTCAAAATTAATATCAGAATTCAATGATAAATTTTTGACTGTTTGAGAGAAATTATAATGGCATTAACGACTAGAATCCATTAGTAATCATAATTTAAGATCATAATTTAGCGAAAAAGCTGTAAC
>NJRL01000534.1:66592-97721 GCA_003063815.1 Aphaenogaster rudis
AGATTTGTATCTGGCCAAATTTTTAGATATTTTAGCAAAACCATTCTTTCCGTGTACAATTTGATTCACTTCGCCGTCAAAAGTATCTTCCGCTAAAATGTGAACATTTGTCCGAAAAATGCCATTCATTACGAACGACTATTATGAACCATCGCAGCAGAAAATAGCATAAACGTGTAACTGCAAGAAAAAAGCGCAAAAAAGAAAACATTTCCGACACACTGGTGCCGCTGCTGGTCGTCGAATTAGGAATTGTATAATCGGCGGAAGTGCGTTTCGTGGAGCGCGTATGCGCGCGCGATTCTGTAACTTTTTTAAATCAACGAGACTGCTCTTGGGCCGGTATTACCGGTCCTAAAGTACATCATTAAGCGGGTCAAAATTTACGAGAATCTCGCGGGAATTGCCAGTTGCACGGTGCGTCGCGTGATCAACGATGATGACCGCGTGTACGCGTCCAAGGCGTGCGAAGGTATCCTTAACAAGAAAACCATGAAATCTCCCGAAAGTACAAAGAGAGTAGCGATACAGCAGGAACATTGAACGAGGGAGGAAGAAATCAATTGCATACAATGTTGCAATATTCATCTGTGTAGGGCGATAATCCGGGATACGACGCCGTTACTTGTTTGTCGGACGAGAGAACCGGAGTAACAGTAAACGCGCCTGGATAAAGGATAAACGTGAAATTAGAAGGAGCCTGGAATAATGAAGATTCTTAAAGTACTGTAATACTCTTGAACGGCTTTTGCTTATAGCCCGTAACAATTTCGAATATACGCCCATCGAGTTTCTTGGCCGTGATATTCAATGCCATAATGAACGTAATAATGCTCGAAAAGACGATTATATAATATAAGCACTACGTATAGAGAACCCTCTGATTTTTTAATATCCTCTCGATAATTTCGATTCTGTTACCTCCTATCCTAATTCAAATTTCTCATAATATTTTTCTTGAATACTGCAAAACCTTCTATTATCGGTATATAAAGTTATTGATTCGATAATCTATTGCCTTTTTATGTCTAGAAAATAAGAGTAACTTTTTTCGGAATATAATATGCAAGAGGAAGTGAAAATCACTATGCACAGAGATAACAGAGTCTTATTCTTGTATCAATTTCAAACACTCTGGTGTGGCGAAAGGATAATCGCGATACGTCGCATGCAAATACGATTCGACATCGACTCGAACGTGCATGCATGCATTAACTAACCGGGAATGTTGCAGCACCGTTAGCCGCGCGATGAAGTTTTCCCGTGTCTAAAGCGAACGCAATCTAATTTCACACGCGGAGTTAAACGCTATCTTAGAAAGGCATACACGGTAATCTTTCCTAAAACGAAAAACGAAAAGGATGTATGAAGAAATACGATTTTATATACGATTTAAATATCTCAACTGTGCCTTTCTTGTTCTATACTTTATAAACTATTAATTCCTATACCTATTCAAAAAAGAAAAATAGTTGTGCGGAAAAACGTTAATAGTTTCTTAGTTTACAGTTAGAGAGAGTATTGTTGAGTTAAACAAAACATAGGACTGCATAGATATGTATAACTTATTCTTGTATCAGTTTCTTAGAAAATTAAAAGTTTATAAATTATAACAAAGCGTTTTGCAAGCGCTTGCATTTTTCCACTAGAATCATGAATTATATTGTCGCGAATTAATAAAGAAAATTCCGCCTCGCCTAGTAGGATTTTCGAATTATAAATTATAAATTCTTACGAACATCTCTTACGGAGAATAAAAATATAAACGTAAGATAAAAAAACAATAGAGACAAGAATATGAGAATGTAACATCTGCTTTCTGATCTCTCTCGTTAGTGCTTAACGTTGCAATCCCTTAACTCCTTCAGAAAAATGTGCACTCCAACTAATAAATTCTATAGCTTGCAAATATCTATATATGCATTAACTTGTATAGATATTTTCATACGTTTAAATTGCGCGAGATAAAAGGACATTGCAATAACTTTTTAAAGAAAAAAAGTTTGACAAAACGCGCATAGAAAAACAACTATCATGAATACAATATTTATTAATTGTTCGTATATTTACTTATTACAAGAAAGCTGTGAGATTAAATTTTTAATAAAATTAAAAGTTAAATATTAAGAATACTTGATACTTAACTTTTATTCGAGAAATGAAATAGAATATCTTGCGGTTTTTATTATTTCTTTATCTAAGTTCATCTAAAATAATTTGTTTCTATCAAATTGCAATTTGATAGAAGATTTTCAAACCAAACACGAAATATATTGCAAAGCATTCCAGACGCGTCTCGTTTAACCGTTATTGATTTGCAAAACTCTAATTATTTCGCTTGATAAATCCGATCCCACGGTTTACAATTTACCTACATGTAACCGATTAAACTATAGCCACATTGATTGCCAGATTTGGAGACCGGATGCGTCTCTTTAACTCCATTGCAATGAAATAGCAATAGCGTAGATCTCTCGCAGTCGCAAGTGGTCGGCCGCCCACAATGGACAGCAAATGAATCGCCTGTGAATAGATTGTTCAATTCTCCTAATTCAAGCATTTTCTCTCACACTGTCTCAAAGAACCGTAAAATAATTATCGCGTTATACTTTAATTGTCTTTGTAAACAATCATCTATTCAATGCAATGTTTCAAGATACAATTCAGAGCCTATTGCGTTTTTTATAATGATTTTACTTTTAATAAGAAATATCTGACAGACAAAAAAACTGAATAAAATGAAAGAAATAAACTATTATTATATCATCCTTAATCATACCTAGATTGATATCATTGGCAAAGTATTAACCGTATGATTGAAGATTTTATCCATCCAGTCAAACAATCCGTCAAACAAAATTTAAAATTCGCACGTAAAACACTTATCCATTTTTCCATTCCTCCATTTTCCAATTGTATATTCTAATATTAAAGAAGAAAGCTGCCGAAATATTCTCACAATTTATGTCAATCTTATCACGTCCAAGAGTCGAAGCGATTTGAAATCTCTACAGCAGCAATCATGCTCATCACAAAAACGTCAAATGCATTGCTAGAGGAATGTTAATGCTCATCACAAAAACGTCAAATGCATTGCTAGAGGAATGTTAATGCAACTGAGTATACAGATGTTTAACTGTTTAGCGTACAACTATCTGCTTAGTGAAAAACAAGTGACTACAATCAATATAACAAGCAAAAGTAGACATAGCACGACGACAACTCGCGATTATATTAAATTATGAGCATGAAATTGCTCGTCAAGCTGATGTTTAAACAAAATAGGACAATTTAATTTTATTACTCTTTATTACCGGACATAAGATTTCTTACATTTCCCGTTAAACAATTCACAATGGCGTCTCAACTGTCCATACAACAGGATGAAATATTCCCACCTCTGTGAAGTTGGTACCTCATCTTTCAAGAACTTTTATAGTTCATTTATAGTTTTGAATGCACCCCAAAGAGTTCTAGAGTTCCTGCCTAAGATTAAAAATAGTTCTGGCGAATTAAGTAAAAAAATCCAATGAGAAACATTTGAGGTGCCACCTTCACAAAAAACAAAACGAAAAATCGCGATAACTTTTTAAATGTTAATCCTAGCGCTTTGAGTGTTAATAACTTTTGTCAGAATTCTTGGGATGCTACCCAGAACTACCAACAGAACTGCCGGAACTTTAAAAAATTTCTCATCCCTCGGGAGTTAAAAATTTTTCGATTCATGATACGAAAAATCGCAATAACCTTTCCAATATTGAAAGAGATATCCCGATTTTTCTTATGACGGATCTAAAAAATTTTAACATCCGAGGAGTGAGAAATTTTTTAAAGTTCCGGCAGTTCTGTTGGTAGTTCTGGGCAGCACCCCAAAAGTTCTGATGAAAGTTATTAACACTCGAAGCGCTAGAATAAATATTGAAAGAGATATATCGCAATTTTTCTTATGACGGATCGAAAAATTTCTAACACCCGAGGGGTGAAAAATTTTTTAAAGTTCCGGCAGTTCTGTTAGTAGTTCTGGATAGTACCCCAAGAGTTCTGACGAAAGTTATTAACACTCGGTGCACCGAAATCAATATTGAAAGAGATATCCTAATTTTTCTTATGACGGATCTAAAAATTGTTAACACCCGAGGGGTGAGAAATTTTTCAAAGTTCCGGCAGTTCTGTTGGTAATTCTGGGTAGCACCCCAAGAGTTCTGACGAAAATTATTAACACTTGAAGCGCTAGAATCAGTATTGAAAGAGTTATCGCGATTCTTCGCGTAAAAAATTTTCTAACACCCAAAGATTGAAAATTTTTTTAAAGTTCCGGCAGTTCTGTTGACAGTTCTGAGTAGCACCCCAAGAGTTCTGACGAAAGTTATTAACACTCAAAGCGCTAGGATCAACATTTAAAAAGTTATCGCGATTTTTCGTTTTGTTTTTTGTGAAGGTGGCACCTCAAATGTTTCTCATTGGATTTTTTTACTTAATTTGCTAAAACTATTTTTAATTTTAGGCAGAAACTCTAGAACTCTTCGGGGTGCATTCAGAACTATAACAAAAAGTTCATTTTTTGAAAGATGAGGTGCCAACTTCACAGAGGTAATATTCCCTGAGTGTGTGTGTAGGAAAAATTAATTTCACCAAATTTACATATAGCTGGTTCCAATCTCACCAAAAATAATTTATTAAATTGAAAATAAGAAATAATATGTCCATATGTCTCTACTTATGTAATAATCTAAAGTACGTGTATCCATAAATCTATAACATTTCTCTAAATTTATATATTGATCAAGTAGTAGATTTATAAGCTTCCGTGTCTATAAATTACTTCAAACTATATTTATTTTTATAGACTATTGAATTCATAAACTTCCTCTGCTAGACTTATAATTTACAGATTACCAGTTTTGTGAATCCAAAAGTTTATAATCTTTATTTTAAAAAATTCAAAGTTAAAGACTCAACACTTCTTTTTATTTTCGAAAACATCGTTCTAAGAAATAACTAAAAATCCGCTATAAAATAAATTGCTAAAATTATCTAAATAATGATACAAATCAAAGAAAAGACCAAAAATCAAATTGAACACGTCTAAAATTGATAGACTTAAAACGGCTAATCTATCATCAAAACCCCAAGTCTTGATCGTTATTATGAATGTTCAAATAGGGACTAAATTGAAAATGCGAAAACTATTTTGGCAGAAGGTCTAGAACAGTGGACGCGACGTATAAAACTTTCATTGAATATCAGCGCGAACAGAATCGTAGATAGGAACCGCGATTCAAAGTGATTAAAAATTGATGAAACTCGGACCGATCATTGCGGGTCAGCAGGTTTAATGGTCCGATAAATACATAATGGCACAGTCAGCCATTCATAAAGTTCGAAAAAGGAATGTGCTTGGTCGCGGTCGGAAATTTGATGAGGGATCAGATATGATAGTCGGCAGCTTCGTCGTTATCTATGTTTGCCGTGCAATTCGACATCGATGCGTTTACACGACACGCTCGTTGTTACGATGGGAAAACTCTGGCATGCGTGCGAGATGTCAAATAAAAACAAACAAATCTCGATATGGCCATATCGTCGGAGCATGTTAAAATGTTGGATGTACACGAAGAGAAACGGTTTGACCAAATACAGATTTGATTGCAAAACACAGGAAGATATATTTGGAACGTGGTTAGTTTAACTAACAAATATAGTTTTGCACTGACAATAAACCTGTACCTATGTAAACGAAAAAGATTTCACATAGCTGTTATTTCTTTCTGTTATTTTAACCGAATTTTTGATACAACACATTTTTAACATCGCGGCCATATTTTGCGGTGATACTGTTTTGAAGATCGAAAGTTATAATTTATAAATATAATAAAATGCTATTCCCCAATGTAAAATTAATACGGTATCAGGGCAAAATAAGATATAAATTATATTCAGTTAACGTCGGTGTAATAAATTATAAAAGATACTTTTTTAATACTAATGTTATTATTGTTTTATGCTGTATAAAAATGTATATAATTTTTAACAAAATTAATACAGAAAAATGATATAATACGATATCAGATCAAAGCGACTCAATAACCAGATTTACTTACATCGGAAATATTCCCTGCAAAGACAATAAAAAGACATTGTAGAGATGTTCGCGCCATAAAGCGGCAGTTTAAGAATTTATTTTGCGACGGAGAAATTAAATTTGTCCCGATTACCGGCGCGTGACCATGCAGCCAATACGATACGAGATTGGACATAATGCGGTCAATGCACCGTTGAAATAATGAGTTTGCAAGAAGAACGTCCAAACTAAAGAACATGTTCGATGACTTGGGCAAGGCGACACAAGGTGCGCGACTGAAATCGCTTTCAGAATTCGCTTCGGTGAAAGCCGCATATGACAACGTTTCTACGGATCGTACCGGTATAGCGTGTAGCAGATTGTAAATCGTTAATGAAAACATTCATACGTACAGTTAAATTAAGCCTTTCTGTTCATCATGATCTTCCTTTGTAATATACAAACAAACTTTCAGGATCGTCTATGCATAATGCATTTATAATGGACTTCAAGTAAAATGGTAAAAACTAGCTTTTTTAAGTAAAACTATAATAAAGCGTCTTAATGACGTCGATGAAGCGAATACTTCACATCAACGATATTGAATACAGCAAGATTGTCAGAAAGGAACATAAGATTTTCTTTCATTTATTATCATTACTAGATTTATATTCATTATTATCTAAACTTTTGCATATAAACTCACAGAGAGAAGTGTATCAGGAACATAATTAGATACATGTCAAATATTGATGGAAATAATTGCATGTTTAATATGACCTACCAAAGGTATCAAACCTGCACGTTGTGTTCACGTGCAGATAAATTAACATCCACACATTTGTGTTATAAAAGAACCAGCAATCGCTGTCAATACATATACAATTAAATCTAGTATTGATAATTTCGATATTGCTACATCGATATTAACATCGATATGTAAGGATGAATTGATTCATTGAGGATGATACTGCACGCTTCGCTTGAACACTCATTACTGCAATCAATAGATTTCAAACAATAAACGGTCACGATATTAATTCCGTCACTTGTTTATCGACAACCTCTATTCGCTAGTTGCAACGTAATATGCTGGTAATTAATAGTTGTCGGTTGCAATGATTGCGCAATCGACGTTCTCACTCAAACGTTGCAGTCGACATAATGGAACGATATCGAATGCAGCATTGTCAGGAGGGAATATAAGATTTTCTTCTATTTATTGTACTCTTTGTCAAATAAAATAATATTCCTAAATGGTTTCAATATCCTAAGAGATGTTAATTTAAATTCAAGATAAAAAAAATATATATATTGATATATCTGATATGTATTAAAGAACGATTGATTTACTTTCTATAACTTATTTTTCAAAGCGTAAATATTGCATTTCATCTCATCACACTGATTTCCATTTATACGCAAATACTAAAATTGCGGAAGTCCGTGAATCGTGAAAATTACTGAAATGTAACCGCGAGTTGCAACTGACAAGCCGTGCAACTAAAAAATTATGAGTGCATTCATTTAGTTTACTTTCACACTGTAACAGCAATGATGCTCAAATGTAGCGTTTTTATACGTTTAGGATGCAAACGCTACAAACGCTAGTTGCAAAAGCAGCTAATGCTATCTCCAAAGAGCAGTTAATGCATGTCAGCGTAACAGAAATATTTTAAAAAGTGACTGCACTCAGTGTATGTTGTACAGCGATGTTGGTTATTATACAATATATATATACATACAATACATATGTAATAGCTAGCATCGATTAACAGCTTCAGCAATACAATTTTTGTAATATTAAATTTTCTTTATTGAAAAAAAGAGAAACATATTCGTTTTACTTATGTTTACTATGTTTCAGCTGAATAATATACATTTTTCAATCTTTTTAGCATCTTTTAGCATGAGAGACAATAAGACAAAGGGGTATTCTATGATCTCGAAATGAATAGACGTAATCAGAAAACGAATGAAGACAAAACAACAACGTCAGCGAAAGCAAATCTTGCGACACCTTTTACGCATATTGCTATTATCGATGGAAACGCCAACTGATAATACAAATGAATTTAACAACAAATCTCAATATAGCACATTATTTCGAACGTCATTACAAGATAAAACTTTTTTCAACGTAAAAGAAATACGATTAAATTGATTATAACACCTTGAAATAATGAATATGTTCATTTAAAGAATGTAACACGTTTATAAATTCTACTATAAAATTTACTGTAAACGTATTTTATTGTACATCGTTCTATTCGTAACAAGATAGGTTTTTTCTGGCAAAAGTTGTAACAGAGCAACGGCAAATTGCGTGATTTGATATTTCCACACTATTGCTACTACCACGTTGCACGTTACAGTGGATATCGCGTGACTTCAAATCCTATCTCGCATCAAATGACGAATGGCAAACGATTCATACACGAATGCAGCGCAAACCTAATTGCTAGACCGTATGTGCGCGTCGATTGATGATTATTATTTTCGACCGTACTCGAATTAGTGTACGCCGATTATTATCGCTGTTTCCGGTTTTTCAAAAAAAAAGGGAAAAAAGGAAAGAGTCGTATTATCTCTTTAAATTGAGGACGAGGTAATTAAAACTTTCCCGTAAACGCACGATTTCCCAATTAAAATATAAAATGCGCTTATAAAATTGTACTTGCAATCGATACCACCGCAAAATTGCAAATCAAACGAGACTGCGAATTCCATGCATTTTTATTTAGTCCAGAAAAGAGAACAAAACGGAAGGATGAACGGAATTAAATAAAATCGGCCCCGGATGCCGATATCGTGTAAAATCTATCTGAATATAACAAATTATCAGCTTACATTGCCATGCAGTGAATTTTAGTTAAACCGTTTAGCAATTCTGAACATTGTATATATTGCGTGGTATTTTACGGTAATTTTTAAAGCATATAAAAAAATCTTATAAACGCATGCCCGTTTCCTGCCTTTCTCCCTATCAATCTCTTCCCCTCTCCCCCCCTCTCTCTCTCTCTATATATATATATATATATATAATAAAATAAAATAAAATAAATTAAACCTATATATAACATATTTTAACTCTCCGTATGCAATCATATTTTTACTAATTTTTACTAACGCCATTTGCAATCTGGTCTTTTATGTCCAGCCCAAGTTTCTTTAGCCCAAATTTGTTATATCGAATCCGAATTTTAATAAATAATTTCATTCAACATTAGATATAGAATACAAATATCAAATTTCAGTAATAAGTTGCAAATTCAATAATCTTCAATACTGATATCGCATCAACATATTAGAAATAATATACAAATATATATAAAGCGTTAATAAATTTTATTCATTTTATATATAATTAATATATATTAATATATTTATATATAAGACACATCACGTTTGCGCATATGGCATTAAAAAATGTTAATAGGTTTTTTATATTTCATCAATCATTCTTATTCTTTGATGCGATATCTACATAGAACAATCTGTCATTCTTCAAGTTTGCATTATGCAATTTCAAGACTTGTCCCAAAATTGAGTTTTATATGTAAAGATATATGTATATATATATAAAACTCAATTTTCGAGTAAGTATGTATATATATAGAATCTGCAAGTCAGCACGAGAAGATGTTTTTTTACGGGCAAAGTCGTTATGATCCTATAGTTTTTATAGAAGCAATTTGCATGCAGAGCGTAGAGTGGCGCATTGTGCCAGGAGATTGAACTTCTCGGGGTCAATTTAAAAATCCCGGTTCATTATTTTGCGAAACACGACGTAGATCGGCGCAAGCGAAACTACCACATCGCGAAAAAGCGGCTTCTCTCACTTCGCGTTTACGTGGAAATGACGGCATTTCTTCGGTGATGCGCGAGAGGCCACGGAATTTTTCGCAAGAACTCTACGAACCACATGACAAGATACAATTTGAATAATCGAGTTTTGGCAATATCGGCTTCTATAAAATCGCAATAAATAGGAACTCCTTATCCAAAATAAGTAACAGAAAATATTGATAAACAATTTAAATCGAGATAGGCCAATGACGATCATAAGAAAATATTGATAATCTTAATACACGAGAAATACGTTTTCACATTTGTAATATAAAATTTATCAAAAAATCACTAACAAAAGATTATATTAACTTTTTCGATCATTTTCATTAGATATATCAATTGAGTACGAATTTTAATTCTCTCTTTCTCAACGTATTAGAATTTAATTTAATTGATCAATTTAAATCTCATTCCCTTTTAATGAAATATTTAAACTACTACATCGTTTAATCATTTAATAGAATCAAATTAAATTATAAATGCGAACGTAATATTCGTTTTATATATGTATCTCTTATAATAAGTATTTTAAAATATATCACGAAGAAATATAAGAAGAAATTTTTAATTCATAAAAACATTATTTTATATTAAAACAAATATAAATAATTTTAATTTGATATTAAAATAAATAATAATGTTTACTACTTAAAAAAACACGATGCTCAACAAATTAATATCTTGGCAAGTGATTATGAAAATAATCATAAAAATTCTCTTTCACATTTCTTCGTAGAAAATCTTCTAAGTATAGAAAATATATAGTTTTTATTTAAATATATTATATATATTCGGAAAAATGTAATTAAAATGCAAAATAGAGCGCATATATAGCGCTTCAAGTTATATGCAATTGATAAAGTCATCTTTACGTTCGTCGTTGTTCATTCGCAAATATTTTATGATTTACCATGCAAATATTTTCTAAACGAAGAGACTTACCTCTTTCACTTTGTCCCTTCGTTGTCTGGCGATATGGTCCTTATCCTCTCCGCCGACGATTAATGGCAGCTTATCCGCAGGCGCTGGTGGCACTGTCACCAAAACCATTTCTTCCTTGTGCACTATCAACGATGAGGAACTACTTGTACGCACTCGCGATTCACCCATGTCCGGTTTCTCTAATGTCTTTTGTTGCTGATACTCCTCGTCAATTTTCGCCTAGAAATTCGGCACGCAATCGAGATGCATTCCGCGATCATTTCAGATGGCATGCGAAAATCGCACAACACACGTTTAATTAGTAATTATTAATAAATGTAATGTTTTACGTCGAAAAATGCACTGGTTTGTACTATTATATTTTTACATTCAAAAAAGATGTATAAAGACATTAACATAAAAAAAATTTATAATAAAGTAAACCTCGGAGTAAACATACATCCAAAATTATATCTGAGCATTTTAATTTTCAAATTTACTTTTCGTTCTAACACAATACTAAATAATTACACTTATGTATTTTTTTAGTAAAAATAATAGCCAAAGCCTATTTCTATATGTACCTACATTGCACATGTACATGGAAAAAATTTTATATTAAACATTACTATGTATGGCAGTAGCGCCGTGGACCATTGCTGGAATTATAAAAATTTTTACTATGTTATATTAATAATTATTAAACTCATTAAGTGAAAAGCATAGTAAAAATTTTTATAATTCCAGCAATGGTCCACGGTTACTGCCATACATAGTAATTTTTAATACAAAATTTTCTCCGTGTATGTATATGATAATAAATGAAACACAGACTACGGGGCATTTTTGTCAAAATAATTTCAATCCAAAAGATTATTTATATCAATATCTAGTTTAAACACACAGCATAACAAACTTATTGGATTTCCATGACTGGCTTCGCTATCTCTAATTCATAATATCGGTGATAATTATGCAAATGCGTATTGTTGATACTCGCTCAAACTTTGTTAGTCAAAGATACGATCCGAGAGATACATTTAAAAATTTTTTAAATCAATACTTTTTTTAATTAAAAAAAGTAGAAGCAAGATAGTCTAATTTAAAAATATTAAGAGAAATAAGAATAAAAATTAAATTCGTATATGATTCGTATTTGATGGAGCAGAATAGCAAAACATAAAGCTTATTTTATATTTATTTAATTTTCAATACTTTTTTTAGTTAAAAATAGCAAAACCTAAAGCTTATTTTATATTTATTTAATTTTCAATACTTTTTTTAATTAAAAAAAGTTTATTAGTTCAATACTTTTTTAGTTAAAAATAGCAAAACCTAAAGCTTATTTTATATTTATTTAACTACAAAAAGTATTAAAAATTAAATAAATATAAAATAAGCTTTAGGTTTTGCTATTCTGCTCCATCAAATACGTATCATATACGAATTTAATTTTTATTCTTATTTCTCTTAATATTCTTAAATTAGACTATCTTGTCTCTACTTTTCATCGAACTATTTATTGCACTCTCATTCCCAAAAATGTGTATATATAGGTATATGAATGTAAAGATATGTAAGTATTTGCATTTTATTGAGCTCAGGTCCATGAATTCGCTAAATCTAAATGACTGTACGAAACAGTCATCCCTACAGGAAAGAGATTAATGCATTTCCGCGAAGATCACGCATGCCATCTGTAATCTAGATTCCACGGAAGTACACTCATTTTCGCCTTGTTCATCTCCGAACAAGCGCATGCTCTCGAACGCCTTACCGTTACATCGTTATAAAGAGAAAAAAAGAAAGAAACACGCAAGAACTACTTTCATACGGAATAACACGTTACTGTGGAGTCTCATTATTAATTTCCACAAGATTGTAAAACAACGATACTTTTTCCTGAGAAAATGTCTGTTAAAAAACAAAGATTATTGGAACGGTACAGACGGTACAGATAACGCGAATACTATTAGTCGCAGGGTTGGTCGGAAAAATCCAGTGGGTGGAAAAAACCACGGTAAATTCCGGTTTTTACTGTCTTGGACTTTATCTAATGGAATAAACTGGTAAAAACTATAAAAATGATTAATATATGTAATATATTTATATAATAAAATATATTTATATAACTTTATGCAAAAAGATATTTTTGTTTTAATTAGTAAATCACTATGGTTCAAAGAAAAACAAAACCAATATAACAATAACTTTTTTAAATTCAAATTAATATATGAAATATGTTTTTAAAATAAAAGTTTTGAAATAAACTATAAATGTTACTAAATTTTATATTAATTTGTAGTTTAATGAGAGAAAAACATAATAGTAACAGAATTAAAAATCTAGTTCGCGTTTATCATTTAATCTCTTGTAACAAAAAACTAATTTATTTCCTACATCGATTCCTAATCTATTACAGATTTTATTTTGGATAAAAATTGTGGAAAACACTCTCAATTGACGCTGAATTCGCCGGTCAATTATGTAAATGCACGACAAAATTAGAGCTTATAGGCCTCGAGCTGCCTGTGAATTAGAATATCGATAAAATTTTCTATTTATTTTATTGTTCTTAATAAAAAAGATCACTTTTAGCCGGTTTTTTTTCGGAAAATACCGGTTTTTACCACTGGCATGGACTTTATCCAAAAAAATATGGAATTTTGCCAACTCTGATTAGTCGTGATAAAATATCTCTCGCCGATATTTTTAAATAAATACTTTCTATGTATCCGTCTTACTGTATCTCACTGTCAGTAATCGTCATTTCACAGTAACTACTTTGTGTGAACTAATATAGTATAACTACTATTTATGTAGTAGTGAATGCACATTCATCTTGCAACGCACGTGCATGAACGCTGCTCGACGATAATGCTATTTATATCGCGGGATATTTCCTTTCGAACGTTCACATAACGCTGCTCTGACAGATCGCATTTCGCTTCATACGTGCGTCTTTATCCGATTCGCTTCCCACATTTCAAGACTCGAAATAAATAGAAAAGACAAATGTTGTTGCATTTCACAAGATTTAGCCCAGACATCTCGATTTTCGAGCAGCGAATTAGGCTATTACCAGCCACGATAATGCAATTTATAGGATTCCAGAATCAACTAGCGTTCTTTCCGAAAAATCGACCGCGACGACACGCGCCGTTTGATTTATGACGAAAAAGTGCAACGCGCGTGTAAAACAAGTCTTGGTTATTATTTCGTACGAAAGAGCAGAGGACGGTAAAACGGAAATAACAATGAGACGAGTCACATGCGCGTACGAGCAAGATAAATCACATTTGTTGCATACAACTCTAACAGTACGCTTATCTGTATCAATTAATGTCTCGGACCAAAATTTCGATTTATATAAATTTCATTGGAAACGTAAATTCATCATACAGAATGTATCACACACAAACAACTAATTTGTTAATCCATATCCATATCAAATTCCATACCTCTCCAACAAAAATTTTTCTTTAAATATTATTTATCTTTCCCTTTTTTTCTCACTTTAGAACAATTGTTAATTTGTTAAAAATCGTCAGTTGTCGTTTTTGCAAAAGTATTCAGTCTAGTGCGCTGTCGGATTCTCGGGTCGATTTTGATTTCCGGAAAGCTTTCGGAATTCCGATTAATCGTGATTTGGGCTCCAGATATCGATATCCCGGAGATGCTTCACCATACAAGGTCACGGCGCGACCTTGCGCGACCTACTCACGTTGAATGGAAGAAAAAGAGCGCAAACGAAACGAGAGTTTCTCGACGTGCATAGCAAGGCGCGAGAAATATCCGGTATCGCGTTGTCTCCATTTACCGAGCGAAATTGGATCGACTTTGACCCCGACGAATTCCAATGATCGAGTCAGTTACGCGAGATACCCGCTTTAAAGTGCGTCTGCATTCAGTGAAAAGACACGGGAATGTAGGAAATGAGCAAAGGGGATTATGCCGAAGGATTATCGAACGGAGCAAAAGCGATTCGAGTATTCTCTTCGATATGTGCAAATAGACGCTCCAATCTCTAAATACGTGCATTCTTAAGTCAGTATCAGACTACATAGGAGATTGAGGATTGCGAATTGGAGATTAGAATTCAACCAAACAGAACGAAATGATATAATTAAAACAAATTTATTTCGTTAGCTCGTTAACAAATGTAATTAAATGTAATTAAAAATCGATACGAGCCAGGAGCGCGGTTTTACGTGCATAAATTAAATTTTAAGAAATAAATCTTTGTAATGTGATACTCCAAACGAACAAAATGAATTAAAATTAAGCTTATCTGATTAGTCACACTCTAATCTCCAATTCGCAATCCTCAATCTCCAATGTATAGTCTAATACAGCTTTAGAAGGGGACAAAAAGATTAATAGCTTAACCTTCGTCATATCAAAAAATTCCTCATGGAGCTTCAAAAACTAAAAGAAAAAGGATTAATTCCTCAGTCAAGAGATTAAATCACGGTTGAATCGTGATTTAATCTACGCCAGCTGTTGAATCGTACTACGTAGCACCGAGATGCGAGGTCGGTCGTCTCGATAAATTCTTGTTAGATATTAATGTCACTAATTAATATTGATATCGAATATTCGCGCGTTCGTGGGGTGTTCGGTTCGCTTATTTAAACGAACGGTGATGAACGGAAGATCGTTATCGCCCATTGAGACGGAATCGTGAACGGAATGACAGCGCGCGGGGTCCGCGCACGTGCGTCAGCCATGTACGTTACAATGGCCGTATGTAAACAAACGGAGCACGACCTCGCGCAAACGGAGCGTGACCACCCCGTGCTTTCTACCGCGACGGTACTGTTTACCGAGGGGGAATTCGAAAGGAAATCGCGAGAAAGCGACGTTCGACGGAAGACGGCGAGGAAACTCGTTGGAGGGGCGAGGCGTTCGAGAGGCGTTCGAAACTCGTTGTAGGCGAGGCGCGTTCTAGAATTCGCACCTGCAGCTTCTGCTTGTCCTCGACGAGGTGCACGTCCTGATGATCGCTACCCTCGTGGCCGAGCGGCACCGCGTTCGGATGGCCGAACGCGGACGAGCGCGAGTCCTTGACGTCGCCGGAGGCGCGCGGCGGCACCGGCAGCAGCAGCTCCGGTCCGGCCTTCTGCATGCTCTGGTACACGCGGTAGACGCTGTTCACGGCGCCTCCGCCGCCGGTGCGAAAATCCGGCAGGTAGAAGAACGCGCCGAAGCACACGACGCCGAACGTCATGAATACCAGGAGGATCAGGTACTTCTCGCGCGGACGGAAGGACCGTCTCGAGAACAACGGCACCGGTACGCCGTTCGCGAGGCGCTGGTACGACGGCAGCACGCCGGTCGACGCGCTCATCTTACCGCGACACACCGACACACGTGCAACGCGCCGCGGCACTTGATCACCACCCCGGTCTTGGCGGACACGCGAAAACTCGAGCACCCGTGCGCGTTTCGCACCCGTGGCTCCTCAGCCGTCATACGCCATTACGAATCGAGCACCACCTGCGTGCGACAATTGACATCTCGCGACTGCTCCGAAGCGCCGATCAGCTGACGTGGCGCGCGCGGGAAACTGCGCCAAGCCGCGCGCCGGGACGAGTGGCCGCGGCCGGCTGGCTGTCAATGCCATCCGCCCGCATGGCAACATTGGCAACGCGGGCGACATCTGTCCAACAAGCGGGATTCGACTTACCATCGGTCAGTGTGCGCGGAACAGTGCGGAAGTCAGTTAATTTGATACCATGTGTATACAGGAGGGTAAACGTAAACGCTCGCCATATCATCACTTCCACTCGAGCAAATCAATCAATTTGCGATAATTGGCCGAGAACATTGTTTCGCTTCTACATGGCTTCATAAAGCATTACTGAAATCGTTCAACCTATGTCTCATTTACTACGTTTACGCGAGGCGTTACTTCTGTAGTAACTTACTCAAATTATCGTAACTTACGATAATTCACTCCGCGTAAACGGGTTCAAATCGTTTACGCGGAGTGAATTATCGATAATTTGAGTAAGTTACTACAGAAGTAACACTCGCGTAAACGTAGTAATTATTTATCAGTACTTATTCCATAATCAAGATTAATTAAAATGGCCAAAAGACACTTCATGTTTTTCAATTTAATTAATTTTAATAAATCTGTAGATTTTAATAGATTTAGATTTTTAATATAAAAGATTATTTATTTATTTCCCTCTTCCTCCGATATACATATACTATACGTCCAAGATCGCACGTATCAGACTACGTATTGGAGATTAAGGATTGTAAATTGAAGATTAAAATTCGATTCAATCAAATAAATTTAATTTTAATTCATTTCGTTCTGATTGGAATTCTAATTTTTAATTCGCAATCTTTAATCTCCAATGTATAATCGGATACGGGCTTTACACATGGTAATTCTGATATTAATTAAGGATTATATTACATTTTTCATCATATTATAAAAAAAAATTTTTTTTAAACAATTTTATCTTTTTTTTAATACAAGTTATTCTACCTATACTGGATCACTAAATTTTGCCTCGAATTTCAGTAATTGAAATCTATTACTATCTTAATTTTAAATTTGTGCCAAAATTTCATCTAGTAAAAACAAGCTAACCCGACAATTATAATCGACAATTTTTTTTTTATAATTTTTAAAAATATGTTTACTTTTTTATCATATTTATTATTACTATTCTATCATATTTATTACTTATTTGTTATATAAGTTATATTTTTTATTAAACTACAGTTTATACATACAGGGTGTCCATTTGAAAGCTTTCCACCTCAATATCTTTTAAAATGTGCGTTGTACGAAAAAATGTTTTAAACAAAAATTGTAGGATTTCGAGAGGGATATCTTATGATAGACACATGTTTTTTCTAGGTGGAGGTGTTCCTGAGATTTTAAGGTGACCTTTGTTTTTTTTAATGGAATCATATGATTTTCTTTATATAATTTAATTCTTCCAGTTATTTGGCATATAAAAGTATTAAGGTAGAGTTATTAAAAGATCAATAGTTTGCGAGATATTTTGTATTTTATTCTAATATATTTTGACATAAAATATAAAATATCTTGTAAACTATTCATTTTTTGATAACTGTACCTTAATACTTTTATGCGTAGGATAGTGGGATGAATCAATTGATGTGAGGAAAACACATGATTGCTTTTCAAAAAAGTATGTAACTGCACATTGCAAATTGCATAATTTTTTTTTAAGTAACCATGTGTTTCTCCTCACATCAATTGATTCATTCCACTATTCTACGCATAAAAGTATTAAGGTACAGTTATCAAAAAATGAATATTTTACAAGATATTTTATATTTTATGTCAAAATATATTAGAATAAAATATAAAATATCTCGCAAACTATTGATTTTTTGATAACTCTACCTTAATACTTTTATATGCCAAATAACTGGAGGAATTAAATTATATAAAAAAAATTAATTATATAAAGAAAATCATATGATTCCATTTAAAAAAACAAAGGACACTTCAAAATCTCAGGAATACCTCCACCTAGAAAAAACATGTGTCTATCATAAGATGTCCCCGTCGAAATCCAACAACTTTTGTTTGAAACATTTTTTCGTACAACGCATACTTTAAAAGATATTGAGGTGGAAAGTTTTCAAATGAACACCCTGTATATTATAATTGAGCATTTTATTATTTATCCCATTGGATAATTGGGAAAACACATGTTTTAATACGCATCTCATCATACAAACATATGAATTTAGCATCGACATCTGTGGAACACGAAATGGAAAATTAATTTTTATCGTTTATTGCTACGTCGATTTTTCATCATCAAACTGTTGCGTATTGAATATTCGGCGCGCACGCGCACACCATTCATGAAAGAACGCCGTGCATGTATGTATGTATGTGACAGGTGCGGTGTTACATTACATTATTAAAAAAAGAAGTGTAAAACATGTGTAGTACAGATGCTTTGAAGATAAGCATCATTGAGAGAAACGCTCAAGCGCGCTGACCGACTTCGCGACTAGATTAAGATCACATGAGTCGATATGATCGCTAATATCTCCGCATAGAAAAATTACATCATGCAGATCTTCATCTCGTTTGAAAGTTAAAACTCTAACGCTTTTAATAAGCGTAAGATATCATCTCGAATGAGTTTACGAGATATCGTCGATTTATTACGATATTGAAAAATAATGTTGAAAGTTTACTTTCATAAAGTATCATCTATGATAATTTCATCGAGATCGCGATATAATCGTCGATACTTTCATATGAAATAATTATAATTACCGCCTAGTCTATGCCGCCAATAAATTCTGCCTTATCTCGTTTAAATGATGAGACTTAACGCTTTTAATAAGCAAAGGATCATTTACCCGGGGTAATTAGATTGCGGAAATATAATCGATTAATTACAAAAATAAAGTATTAATATTTTTATTTCAAATAAAAATAGCACATTGAAAATTAAATTTAGATGGTTTTAGAAGATTATTTTAATAGATTAATTTAATCAATAGAATTCTTATTACCTTTTTTTCGTTAAACCAACAACCTAAATAAGTATATTAGAAATAAATACAAACGCGATGACAAGAATATATTTTTCATTAAAAAAGCGTTATTTTTCAAAAGATGTTAATGAAATATAAATGACAGTGGTAGATTTTTCAGCGAAAACATCAAACATTTTATGAAAATGGCAATAAAAAGAAAAAACATAAAGTAACATAAAGAAGTAAAAAAGCAATAAAAAATTACATTTAACGAGAAATTTTACATAAAATATTATTATTTTTATCTATATTATTAAAGAAATAATTATCTGCAAATATATCGTAACTAAACAATAAGTTATAATATGTATCCCCACGATTTCTTCGATTTCTACTTTAATAACTATAAAATAAGCCGCGCGAAGAATTACTTCTCGAATAGACAGCTGTCATTTGGATTCACTCACGAATCATTAATTAATTGCGAAAGATTATTAATCATGCAGCTTGATCCCTATTCGCTAATTATAATTATCATAAAAAGAGAATAATCGCGTCTGACGCTTTTTTAGTGCTTATCGCATTTTATCCACATCATTTTATCCACCATTTTAATGCAATACATTTATGAGGCATTACATTTATCTGTAATATTCACAGATCCATTTCAGGTTGCAATAAAAGATGATTTCAAACCTCAAGGGAGGGACAAACCGCTTTGCGTGTATGCGTGTATACGTGTGACTGAACAATCTGAACCGATGAAGTGACATTTTTCACGGACTCGATCTCGAGATCTCAGTATTGACTGCACCAATTTTATTCGGACTGGTCGCAATCGAAAGTTCGTATCGACATTATATAAGAAAAGTATCGTTATATTTTTGATTGCAGGTATAGTTTCTGAGTTATTTTAATTTTTATGTCAATAAATTTTCGATGACATAAGAATTCCGGATAAGCTATTGGTAGCGTCACGACATTTGCGCAGTGACGTATATATATCAAGCGGTCATACGGCCCGTCGTCCTTTTTATGTACTTGGCGTCGCGACGCCACCGCGTCGGTTGATCTTATATTCAATCTAACATTCATTTGAAGTATAAGCTATAACTTATATGATCGCATTAATATAAGTTGATATATTATTATTACTTTTTATGCGAAAATTTTTCTCGCAAAGATTAATTTCGTATAAAGATTAAAATTTGTATAATATTAATAAATCAAAAATTTTCTAACTAAATTATACTACGATCGCGCAGCACTTTGCAGGATTCTCCCAATGTTCAATACGCAACGTTCAATCCCGCGAAATGCACAAAATGTTATTAATAAATATATAATTCAAATCTAAACTATTGATTACGCCTAATAAGAATTCAATCGGTGCAGCCGTTTCTGATCCGATAATCTTATGAACTTGCAACTCGCGGCTCACGTATAATACTATTAAATACACGAGGCGATCTTGTGCTATGTGTATACTTGACGCGAGATACTACCTTGTTTCTTGATCAGTACATTTAATTTGATGATAAATGTAAAACACAATATGAGATATATTCAAATTAAGGCATTATTAAAGAAATAATTTCTGCCCGCAATATTGAAACAAAATTTATGATTCTTATTTCCTATCGTCTCGGATCCTATAATTCCTCCTAAAAAGGAGGAAAATTTTTTTATTATCAACTGCTTGTCATTGATAGACGCATACAATATTACGCTTAATTAAAAACGCACTCTGAACATCGATAAAGATCCATTAAAAAATAAATTACAAAATTACAAAATTTACAATAACATCTATTAATATTAATGAGTAACTTGACGTTTCTTCCTGAAATGCACGCGATTAACTCCTAGGACTCAAAATTATATTCCAGTTTAGAATAAATTTCATATCGATCCTGTTCTGATCGAGAGAAATCCGATTATGTTATCTCGCGAACGTCAGGAGAATTGAATCGTATAATATTAACGTGAAACTACGAACGTTCAGAAATCAATAAATGAATATTGCTAGTACGAAAGCGGAAACTCGAGGATCTCTAAGGCCTGCATTATACCCGTATTATAGTCCATATTTCCGTATTACACCGTTATTCGAATTTCATCTCAAAAGCGATTCAAATGAGAATAACGTGTAACATCCCGAATAAATAACGTGACATCTGAATGGGATGATAAATTCTCCGCACAATCAATATTACTGTCGATATTGTGCAATACTCAATTTTATGAATTTTCATATAAATAAATATTAATATAAATCATATAATATTACTATTATAATATTACTATATTAAAATCATATTATCTTATATTGGTTATATACACGATAAAAATTATTTCTAATATAGAATGGAAAAATATATGTCAAAATCTGGTATTTTAATACGTAACTTTTAATATGAAACTGATAATTTTCCAATTAAAGTAAAACTGATTAACTGTAAAATAATGTATATAAAAAATTCTTCTGTTCCGTCTATGACGTCTGTGACATCTATTAGATTTCACAATATTTTATTCCGCTTTAACATTGACATGAAAAATTATTAACCACGATAAATGAGTAGATAATAAAAAATTAAAGTAAAATCGGTTATATATATTATTAGTTATTGATCATCAATAATTAATTTATCAATCATTAATTATAATTAATATATCATACTATTAATTATAATAATGATTATAATTAGAAATGACAATAGTTAATAATTATAATTTTTTATAATTAGATAAAGCATTGCCATCAATAACAATAGTTATAAAATTGAAACATATTCTTTCATTACCGACTTGATTTAGTGGTTGAAAAAACGTCAACTGGATAATATCGTAAGGGAACTTTATTAATGTCACAATAAAAGTAAAGTATTTTTAAAACAAAATACTCATACAAAAAGTATAAAATCGAACATTTGTACATTGATGTAGCGTTTAAAACTAAGTAAAGTAATACAGTGCAACGCGATGCATGTTAATACACAAAACGTAACTTTAAAGATTGTTAACATAAAATAAACTCCACGCATTCTCAGAGATCAAGGTTCACATGTTCCCTACTTAATGCTTCTCTTATAATTTGCAGTACAGTTTCTATCCTAACGAGATAAATTCTATATAGCATGGCTAGTATCACAATTCCAACTTCTCATTTCCGCAATAAAATAGAATATGCGATTACACAGAAACGGAAAATGTGGTTCGCTCAACTATAACATACGAAATGAATTATTGGTTTTACTGATCTTAAGAGAGAAGCGTGATCATATTCACCTATATACAAATAAAAATATGTACTATAGATGTGAATAATGTCGCAATTTAAATACATTGGTGAACTATTTTATGAAATACAAATGTTTAACAGATGATTTAATGTTATATTAGAGTCTGCGCATGTTACAATAATAATCTAGTTTATTAAGCACATCGAAATATGTCTAAAATAATAGGATTAAGTACAACTTTTCTACAAATAATAGAAATTATAGAAAATAAGATTCTATCAGTGATATTGTACATTAGCATAACTAGTAGCTGCACAATGAGGGTCTCCAATAAAAAATTATCTAATATTTATACAAAATAATATAAATAATATTTATATATCGGTACTTTTTTTAACGAATGACATTTAAAAAGTTATTTTTGATATACTATATATTTAATTTTACATCTAATTTTCCGAAACATGGCTATGTAAAAATTTATTAAATTGCATGCAAGAAATGAGCATCGTACTTTTAATTTTCGGTGTCGTATTTTTGTGACTGCACGCAACGCGGATAATTTACATTGTAATATAACGCGACTACAGAAAATACGAACATTTCAGACTTTTGTGAAGATCAATAACTTGTTATTTGTCGACAAGGTAATTAATTAATTCAGCATAACGAGGATGATGCTATTTCTTCAGCGATCAACATTCGATGAAACCTTTCAATCATTTTCGGAGCAATTCAAGTGGTTTTGTTAGACGGTCGGAAACGCGACATATAAAAATCGCAATCCGTGCAATACAGTGTTGGCTCAAGCACATTTCTCTTCCGACAGAGATTGCAGGGTGTTACGAGTGCTCTCACGGTGGTCGCAATGTTTGTTGGCGTTTGCAAAGGCTGTGTCACCATCGGAAGGACAGTCTTTGCAGTGGACATCGCGAAATGCATTTGTTTGGAAAGCGGAGGATGCTGATAGGGCGGATACTTCACATTCGGTTGTATCTGACCGTTCTGCAGAGTTTTAGGATACGTCTGATTAGACATTATAGAACCTTGTTGCTCTATCTTCTGAGATAGTTGTCGCTGGTAGTTGTCATGTCTCTGCTGATAGTTCTGCGCGTTTTGTTGCTGTTGCTGTTGCTGATGATAGGACAGTGAATTAGATGATGGTTGATACTGCGGTAACGGTTGGCCCGCTCTATTCTGAGGAAGAACAGTTTGATAGGGATGACCCTGATAGGAACTTTGAGAGTATTGACTTTGATATGGATTCGGCGATTGATTGGGCGGATACGAAAATTGCTGCTGCGAATGCTGGACAGTTATCGGGCTGGCATTGTGAGACGGAATTCTTTGATTTAGAGTATTTTGTTGCGACTGAACGGTCGCCTGCTTGTTCATTTGATTATGCTGCTGCTCCAATTGATTATGCAATTGCTGCTGATAATATGCTCCATAGCCGTTTTTCTGAGGTAACATTTTCGTTTGTTGCATTCCATTTTGAATGTATTGTCCATTCATTTGCGTTGGATAAGGACTGGCTGGCTTCTGAGTTTGCGATAAAGGAATAATCTGATTTCTCGGATGGGACGCTTGCGTCTGCGGATATACCGATTGCGCATATTGCGTGTATCCATTTTGTGTATACCTAATCTGTTGTTGTAGTTGCGGTGAATAAGACATTGGTTTTGGAGTATTTACGGGAATGCCAGTATAGGTCTCTCTACGATCGACGACATCTTTGCCTTCATTCCCACAAGACCCGCAAGACTTCTTATCCATTAATGATCCAATCGAATCGTTTGAATTCTGCCGTCCGAAAGTGGGCTTAATGGTATCTGGTATTGGATTAACGCTCCTCAGTTGATCCTGGAAAGGTGTTGCCGGCATGCTATCGGCTTCGCTCTTTAAAGGAAGGGTATGTTGTTGGAATTTCGCGGCAGTGTTTTCGCGAATCGTCTCTGCCTCCTGAAGACTTCTGATTTCTCGCAATACTTGAGCAGTTTCTGGTTTGTTCATGGCAGAACGCAGGACTCTCTCCAAAATAGGATTGGGTATATACGAGTCCTTTTCGTCGTCTTCCGCTGTTGCAACGAGCACCACTTGGTCACAAAATGATACGCTTTTCTTTTTCCCAATCCGTCGTTTCACTTTTCGCGGGGCAATGTCCTCCTCGTTTGGCAGTATCGTTGTATTTTGTATAGTGTTCTGCATTGCCACTTCGCTGATGTCGTCTTCCGGGCAATCAATAGGCAAGCCATTCTCATGCGGAAGTGTCAAGGACATGGATAACATCGCGGCATTTAATTCGCTCTGTTGAACGGATTCATTTGGCGGCACCATTGCGATAAAGCTGTTTTGGCTGGAACTCGATTCAAAACTAGAGTTTAAAACGGTCTGAGAATTTGAAGTTTCCATCTTTGTGAAGACTGCGGTATTCTCAGAAGATAATTTGGCCGATTTCGTACCCTCCATCGATGATGTTTCTTGAGGCGTATCTGATATTATCGGGGAAACGCAATTTACATTCTGCTTCGTTTGAGGTTTCACGTCTGCATCTGACTTCGAGGCCGGTTGCAGTTTGATCTGTTCAAATCTAGCAGCCATGTCTTTTACCGAAGAAGCGACTCTCGGGCAGTCTGTAACGTCACGACCTTGATCGTAACTCTGTCCGAGATTATTCATCATTAAATCACTAGTTCTCCTAGCGATAGTCGGTCCTGGAATCGTCGGTATCGACGGAGTTCTAACTTTTGGAATGTCTTGATTTAAAGGTCCTTGTCTCTTCATTTTCCTCTCTGCCTGTTTAGCTTGCAGCTCTCTCAACCACGTTTCGCTCGAGGAGTTCTCTTCGTCCTCGTATTCCTGGGCTCGTTTCTCTTTATTTGAATCATTAGTTAAGATCTGCTCTCTTTTGCTTTGCAACTGCACTAACAAGCTGCCGATCTGCTGCGCTTCAAATTGCTGCGCATGTTGTTGCGGTTGAACAGAAACTTGATACTGTTGAGTTTCTTGAAGATGAATCGGCTCGTCGATCGGTGGCGGCGGCGGCGGAAACTCCTCACTGGCTTGTCTCGAATGCGACACGGAATGGATTGATGGATACGGTGGTGGTGGAAAATCCTCGCTCGGTTGCCGCGAGTGCGAAATATTGCCGTTTTCGGGATAAGGTGGTAAGGAATCCGGCTGAAATTGTTGTTTAACGGGACTCTGTTCGTTGTGCACGTCCGCGCGAGTGACAACGAAGGTCGGCTCATAGAGTATGCCGTTAGCATATTGTACGACGTCATCCTGAATTCTAGGCTTATTATTGTAATTCGTTTGACATGTCCCAGAAATATTAGTATTTTGATCATTATAAGACGGTAGAAATGGAAGCGAATGCGATTCCGAGGAATAATCAGCATAATCCGAATTCCTGTTCGTTACATTAGATGAGTTGCTCGTATTCATGTGATTCCAGTAAACATTGTTTTGATCCTGCGACGAGTTAGGCACGCATCGATTGTCCGGCAAAGGATATGCAGCTTTATCGGATTGCTGCTCATTGTGCACTTCGCCCGAACACTTAGACTTGCTAAGCTGAGAAGTGGTCCTGAGCGGAGGGGGCGGAGGCACTTTCGCCACGTGTAACACTTTGCCGGCACTACCATGGAAGCTCTTTCTCATCAAACGGCTTCTCTCGAGATTTGGATTGCTGGTGTTTCCAGGTCCGTTGTTTCCGGCGAATTCCAAATGTCCCTCCGACAAATAACCGCTCAGTGATTGACTTACATCATTGCCTTTTAGACCAACGCTAGAATCGTCTACTGACTGTTTCGGTAAGACGGATGATCCTTCTGTATTCACATTTGCTTGGCCATCTTGTCCTTCTCGTAAATCCGGCATACTTCTGTTTTTCCTCTTGATCAATCCGCCCATGAGCAATTTTCTGCGTATCTTGTGTTGTTTCTTGCCCTGCTTCTGTTCGATTGTAGCCGTGTTGTTGAGCTGTGTACTTCTGACAACAGTTGCGTTAATTTCAGTTTCCTTGGGCTTCTCAATTTTTACTCCTTTTAGAGACGGTGACAATCTAGATGGTGCTATCGAAAAATCCTTTGATACATTCTTGTTCCTCTCCTCACTTCTAGCACGTTTCTTATCCTTTTTATCGTCTTCACAACGTTTCGTACGACTAAATAAGCCGGTCCTTTGCGTCGGGCGATCATACAGCATGTATTCCTCATCCTCAATGACGTTCACCGCTGTCGCTTTGCTACGTAGAGTCTTCTTCTTCGGTAAAGTAGCATAAATCTCGATACTCTTCGTAGTAGGTTTATCTACTGCTGTTGTTGGTGCATTTACTAGAAGTTCCCGACTATTTTGTCGGGAATGATTACCTTTATCTCGCGAACTTTGCCTCGAGTGTTGGCTCGACTTACTGTTCTCTCGCGAGTGTCTTCCTTCAGGTGCCCCATCTAGAAAAGAAAAGAATGCAATGTCAGATATATATTTTTATTCTGCATGTTTTATCAGAGTAATCGATATCTTGAGTCTTTACCTTCTTTGTCACCGTTAACGGTAACTTGTTCTTGCAGCATTCTTCTATGCAAACTCCTCGTTCTCATGACGCAAGTATTGTGTTTCATTCTTGCTATCGTGATTGTGTGAGGATTGTTATACGGAGCGTCCATCGCGGCTCTGGCTTTATTGCTGGCCGCATTACACAATGCGACGGCCGTATTAAGATCGCCAGCATCTTCGGCGGCACGAGATTTATCCAGCAACGCATCCGTTTCTTTGCATAATCGTTCGCAATCATCGCCTGAAGAAGGTTGGTAACCTTCCGGTATTTGAGCAAGCTGTAAGAGATGATATATTCAAATTACAAAAGAGTACATCCAAATATCTTGTGGTAGCGATTAAGATTTAGAATTTAAATATTTAGAATTTTATACAATATCTAAACTCTTGCTGTTATTCTCAATTTTCTTAACATCTTTTATTTACCTGTAAATTGTGCTTTAAACCCTGCTGAAGTGGAAGACTGTCCGTGGAGGACAAAGAATACGAGTCGTAACCAGCGTCGTAATGACCGCTGCTGCTGCTCGAAAGTTCCCCAGATTTGCTGATGGGGCTTTTAGGTACGCCCGAGTTTCTCTGCATTTTATTAACAATATACAGATACGTATTGTCCATCGTAGTCGACGAACTCGATGACGCGCTGTTCCGATCACCGGACCAATTACCAGAATCCCGTCTTCGAGGCACGTTCATGTGGTCAGGGATGCTGATACCATCTTGCGGCGCCGATCCCACGCTTAAACTACGCGTTAACTGCATCTGCTGCTTTTTCTGTTGCTGCATTACGGTTTCCACGGCGCGACGGCTAATATATTTTGATTCTATTTCACCATCAACTGCGTCTACGCCCTGTATAACATTATTTTGATGTGAAAAAATTAAATGCAAGGTCTATATGTTTCAGTAAAAAAAATTTATAAAAGATCATTTATGAAAATTGATTGTTATATACAACGCGTACCTGATTGCCAAATATATTATTCTGGATGTCCGTAAGATTCTGGTAATCGCTGTAAACGCTTCGTTGAGTATAGAGATGTGGTGGACTGTCAGGATTAGGTGTGATGGCACGCCTGGCAGTGCTGTTGATGGATGGCTTCTCAGGACTAGGTGTAATCGAACGACGAACGCTATTCTTTGGGGACGTTTTTAGGCCATTACTATTCGGAAAAGGGATAATAGTCTTTGGAGCGTTCTCGGTATTAACAGGGGTACCGGCGGGCGTCGCGTATAGGAGTAGCAAAGGCTGATAACGACCTCTTCTACACTTTTCCACGACTTGCTCCCACCGAGGTCCAATTTCCTTGACAGTGGCATCGTCAAAATAGATCCACACCTATAGATTTATTTTATCATCGTATTAAACCGTGTTATAGACAGAGTCACTCTAGCTAAAACTACCTGTTGATACGAAGGTACTGACCTTCAATTTTGTATGGAAGAAAAACGTAGAATAATGTTTCCCGTAGTAGGTAACTACTCCTACGAGATTATGCACGGTAGAGGCACCCCATCGAGAGTCTACTACGCTGTGGAAGACATCACTAAGCCGAAGGGACGTGCCCACGGTCGCAAAAACGTCCATGATATGCTCCAACGACGGTCGTTCGCTGTCCCAGACGACACCGACAGAAACTATTTCTGGCCGATTCATTAGAGTTCGGCATATTTGAATTTTCGCACCACAAGAACTCTGAGCATGGAAAACAAGAGAAATATACTTTTAATATATAATACTATTATTAAATCCTCCACAATTACAATAATAATTTCATGATCATATGCACATTTTAATCGACTTGGCGTTCCATTTTCAAGAGAAAGTTTAGGACCGGATATAAATTCGTGGAAAGAATGTATCATAAAACTTGTATTCGAATGAGTCAGTTTTACGCAACCTTATTTAAAACCCACTTATGAGTGGATTACCACGAAACTGATGACAAAATATAACGCGACAGAACGCGCAGGACTCAAAGCGTTAGTCACAATTTAACCAAAAATTTATAAAATATGTTCGCTTAGCTTTGCTTACCGGACAGTCACGGATGTCACCCATTCCGCCGGCTCTTCGGAGAAGTTGTCCGAAGAGATCCGGATTATTTCTAGAATTTAGTGGCGTTTGATGAGCTTGAGACGTCAAGGCTGACGCAGACACGTAATGAACCATCTGCGAAAGAAAGAAGACAATATATATATTTCTTTTCTCATTTAATAAAAATGCTTTAAAAAAGTCGAGATTTATAAAATATTGACTGGCAAATTAGAAAGAACAATCATATAATAAAATCAAGAGCCAAAAAATTGAAACTCAGATTTTTACTAAACGAGAAACAATAAAATCATAATTGATGAATACTTTTGTTAGATCATCAAGCCAAGATCGTCGGAAGCAGACTGTAAAATGTCTTCTACAAACTTTCTCAACAGAAAAGCAAATGTAATGTATAATCTATCGTATTTAATCGATAGAATTGCAACAAAAATCGGATATAGCTGGCGGATTATAACATAAGCTGAAAAGATCTGTGATATGAAATTTGACAATAAATCTGCTATTTCGTGTTTAAATAATTTCAAGTAAATTACCGTAATAGAATTATAAAACCATTTATATTTGAATATAAATATAATAAATAGTTTTATTATTTTAAATTATTTAAACACGAAATAGCAGATTTATTATCAAATTTTATACCACAGATCTTTTCGACTCGTATTGAATATAGATAAAACAAATAAATATCATAAATATAAAAAAATTATTATCAATAACTTGATGCGAATTTAAATAATTAAAAACCTAATCAATCTCGATTCTATTGTCATATTATATTTGCAAATGTAGATGCAATTAATGCCTATCTATTGTAATATCCTGATCGAATCTGTTACTGAACTGCCGGCATACTGCTAACATTTTGCTTAGTGGATAACAGCAACTAGTTTCATGCTTTTTACGGTTCGCTGGTCAACGATGTCCGATGTGAACACGCCAAGGAAAACCAACTCCACCCACGAGATGCTGAGCACTATATGTGGCATTATGCTGCTCTCTTCCGTTTGCACGATATACGTTATTTAAGTTGCAAAAGGATTGCAAAGGAATACTTGTAATATAAAGTCAAGTTATAAAAATATATCTTTTTGCTATACTATACTGGATTAATGATAGAAATAATGACTAATATTTTATTAAAATAAGACCGAATAAAAAAATCATGCAACAGATGTCAATGCGTAAATATGTATGTCAATACGTGAAATCAAATTTCAGTCCGCTTTCGACGCTTCGTAGTTGCAAACCAAACTAAAAAAATATCAACGGAACATATACTTGATAGAACACACTCGTTTTATGACTACTCGTTATATAACTATTGCAACGAAAAAATTGCAAAATAAAATTTTAACAAGCAAAAAACAATATCTTTTAAAAAACAAAATATCTCTTTGTTTTCATAGTTATAAATTTGTATAAATTGGATTTTTTGTATAAAGTTCATATTTTAAATAAAATATAATTTAGGAAAGAAATTTCACCACCACGATAGATAAGTAAAAATAAGAAATAACCGAAAACTATAACAAGAAAAAATAGAAAAGGAATCTCTCTTAATCAAAATAAAGAACTGAAAAGATATAATTCTATTTGATCACGAGTAAAATATTTTGCACTGATATTTTTTCAATAATAAAATTTTCTAACTTCTGTTTTTCTAAATTTTCTTCCTGCAAAAATAAAACGTGAAAAGAAAAGATGTTAAGCGTGACATTGTAATCCTAATGTCTATAAGAAAAGGAAGAAGACAAAGAAGGTTTTATACACCTCAGGTAAAATCTAGTGACGAATAGTGACCGATACTACGAAAACGTAAACGGGAAAAAAAAGTGGAAAGATCGCTCGAAAACGTAATCGAACGTGAATTTGACGTTTCGGTTTAGAAACGAGAATATCTTCACGTTTTATTTTTATATGTTCTCAAAATTATAT